>JABFAI010000086.1:0-12889 GCA_013266175.1 Fusarium gaditjirri | reverse complement strand
ACATAAGCTAATATGTTTAGGTACTATGGCATTGGATATGCTACTGTATCTCTCATATTCGTCGGTAAAGCTATCGGGTTCATTGCTGCGGCCGTATTCATCGATATCCTTAGAGCAAAACTCGGCCGAGCCAAACTTCTTGGTCTTGGCCAAGCCCTTGTCACTCTGGCATACATCCCCATCATCTGCGGAGCCCCTTTCATCGTTGTTGTTCTATCCTTCTTCTTTATCGGCTTCAGCATCTCGATAAATGTCGCCATCGGAAACCTCTTCTGTGGCGGTCTCCAGAACGGAACGTTCATGCTGGGTGTACAGCACGGGACTTACGGAATAGGGGCAACCATCGGCCCTCTCGTTGCGACCGCTCTCGTTACAGCTACAAACACTGTGTGGAATAAATACTATATCATAACCTGTGTGCTCGGAGCTTTAACAGTCGCATTAGGAATGTGGTCGTTCTGGAGATACGAACAGGAGTTGAGCCCTGCGGCGCGCCAGAGGGAGACGGCTCAAGTTGGAGACTCCATGTCGAACAGCATCTTTCTGGCTATGAATTTGCGCATCGTATTCCTTGGTTCACTCTTCATCTTTGCCTACCAGGGAGCCGAGGTTTCTATCTCTGGCTGGGTCATTTCTTTTCTCATCAACGACCGCGATGGTGATCCTTCTTCAGTTGGTTATGCAACAGCAGGTTTCTGGGCTGGTATTACCATCGGTAGATTCCTCCTTTCTGCCCCTGCGCAGCGAATCGGAGAGAAAACGCTTGTGTATGGCCTCATAATAGGAGCCGTTGCTTTCCAGCTTCTCGTCTGGCTCATTCCTAACATTGTGGGCAACACTATCGCCGTATCTGTTGTCGGTCTTCTCCTTGGTCCTATCTACCCATGTGCCTCGGCTGTTTTCCTTCGAGGCATGACTAGGCGGGAGGCTTTGACTGGTATTGGCATGATTAATGCTTGCGATAGCGCAGGCGGAGCTATTGCGCCCTTCGTTACGGGTCTTCTGGCCCAGGGGTTTGGCACGTTTATCCTTCATCCGATTGTGATTTTCTTGTTTGTTGTTATGTTGTTGTGCTGGTACTTTATTCCAGTTGAGGAAAAGAGGACGGAGTGACAAGGTGGTATTAAAAGAGGGGATAGGAAATTGGAGAATGCATGAACAAGCGAAGGGACATCAAGGTGGAAATCATATAGGTAATCGATACGATCCAGGCTGACCAAGTCTATTCACAAATCTATAATGAATCTATGTGATCTCCGTAGATGGTTCGCACCTAGTCTATCCTTTATGTTTTAAATGGCCATGGATACCATTTCCTATTCTCCCTTTTCATGTCATTAATTCATACCAGATCAGATACGGCCACGGGCAGCATCCTTGACAGAGACGGTACCAGCCGCAATGTCCTTGACAGTCTGAGTGATGCTAGACCAGTCACGGAATGTGACGAAGGGAACGTTCTCGTTCTCACACCAGGTAACAAGGTCTATGGAGTGTCGTTAATTACGAACCAATACTAGGAATTGATATTTTACTCACCCTTGTCGGCCTTGGCAAACAGCAGATCAGTCTCCTTAGCGGCTGAGAGATCAGAGACACCATCACCAGCGTAGAACATGGTTGGTCGGTTAGGAAGCGAAGAGTACTTTCGGATCTCGATAGACTTGTCATGGCCATGGATACTAGAAAAGTCAGCACTTTCTCACCAGATCAACGAATAGTCCGGATTTACCTGTCATCATGGAACTCAATTTGCCAACCTCCCTCATCCTTGAGGGTCTTACCCTCTCGCGCCTTCACATCGTTACTGACAATCTGAATATCCCAACCAGGACCCAGAAGAGTGTCCAGTAGAGCTCGAATGACAGGGGTCATGCCGCCGCTGAGAATGACAATGGGAACATTGTTCTCCTGAGCCCAGTCGTAGAACTCCTTGAAGCCAGGGTCAAGCTTAATGTTCTTGAGAAGAATCTGGATGCACTCGTCGAAAGGAGTCTTGACGCTGTCCAGCATCTCAACGAAGCTGTCACGGAAATGCATGTTTCCATAAAGAACGTCCTTGTTAAGCTGGCGACGGCGCTCAACGCCGAAGCCAAGGTTGTCGGTCATGTAGTCATTAGAATCGGCGGTGGTGACTGTTCCATCAAAGTCGGTAAAGAAGATGAACTTGGGATCGTTCTTGAGAGCTGGGGTGTCGGAGGAAGCCATGATGACGGCCTGTAGTGTATTATTGCGTAATTTTACGACACAGCAAGATCCTTATTGGAGTCTGTTCTAGTTTCATAAAAAGAGTGAGTGAATCGGATGCCTCTAGAACTGTAGTCTAAAGTGACGATGTTGCTGAGAAGATATGACCAAGCAAGAAAATGGCGGGGGAGGGGCACAAGTTTTCATGAGAGACAAACAAATAATCGCGACAATAATGATCGACGGGAAATTAGAAACACCTGCTACAAACTGGCTGAGCTGATTGGAGGTTGATGCTGAAGGATCCTTACTAGTAAAATGAGTAGCATATAAATCATGTACTGTACATAACAGAAAACACCGCATATTTCGTTATCAGTTCTTCCGTCTTGGCCAAGGTTTGACTGTCGTCATTGTCATGACTCTCAGGAACTGCAGGACATGAACAGTGCCCCTCCACACCCTCTTCTCCTTGCAATTGCGCTGGAAGATAGCTCCCAAGGACCCTGAGTCGCACTCGATAGCGCTCCCGGCAAATGACCCTGGCCAAGGTAAGTAAGGCGGTGACTCTATTCGGCCTTGCTCCGGCGGCAGAAAATACCCCGGCTACGGACCCGGCTGTAGCTTTATCGGCTCGGCCCATGCGTTCATCCCATCATCTCAACAATTATTGCCGAGCTACGAGTCCAATCCAATCGTCCACCCTCGACGTCGCCGCTGCGATACACGCTTCCTCTGGTCGCAATGCAGCCGTTTGCTCGTCCTGCGGTTCGGCTTGTCTGGAACCATGCGCGATTTGGGCTTGATCGATCCACGAGGCCTGGGAGGTCTTGCTGGGGGCCCTCGATAGTGCAGAGCTCAACAATATGTGTGCGATGCAATTTCCAGGCCATTGGTCTCCGAGCAAGACTCTATTCGACGGGGCGACCACTGAGAGATTCCGAGAAGAGTTCAAGGACGAATAAAGAGGTCGAGGATGAGCTTGAATCTATACTTAAACCTCGGCCTACCCTTTTCAAAGAGCTTCAGCCGCCTGCTGATATACCCAAGTTGGAAGATGTCAAATCTACCAATGCGAATTTCGAAACCGCTGCCCCTAAAGACACAAAACCCGAGCCACCTAAGGCCGAGACAGATACAAAGTCTAGCGATGAAACCTCTCAATCCCAAGCACCCTCAGGTCTTCAAAACCTGCGACACCTTACCCTAAACCATATGAGCGAATTGAAGGAGAGGTTTAGCGGTGCTATGGATAGACTGCAATCCCGAGCAATGAATGCCTCACAAACGCTCAACGATATTACCGGATATACAGACATCGAGGCCATCAAGCATCAAAATGCCAAGCTAGAAGCAGACCTTGCAGCAGCTCATGAGCGGGTCCGCGAGGCTCGTCAGGAATACAAGACATCGAACGCTAGCCGTGCGACAACACAGCGTGAGGTCACAACACTACTGGCGCGGAAGGATAGCTGGTCCCCTATCGATCTTGAGCGCTTTACCGAGTTATACAGAGCGGACCATACCTTAGAGGGCAAGGTCGCATCGTCCCAAGAGGTTTTAACGGAGGCTGAGATGGAAGAGCAGCGCCTTAGCCAACAGCTCAATGCCGGAATTCTAAAACGTTATCATGAAGAACAGATTTGGAGCGATCGCATCCGACGGGCGAGTACATGGGGTACATGGGGACTGATGGGCATGAACTTTCTGCTGTTCGTTATCCTACAATTCGTGGCAGAACCCTGGAAGAGAAGGAAACTGGTCAGGGGCGTTGTAGCGGAGGAAAAGGCTGTTCTCGAGGAGGTTCGCGGTGAACTTGAACAGGTCAAGCTGGCTATCGAGAACCAAAAGACCCTGTCAACGGTTGAGGGGATCTCAGAGACCGAGGCCGAGGCAATCGCTGAAGCCGTGGCGTCAGAGAATGTGTTGCCGGGCGAGAGCCTTATGGTGGAGGAAACAAATGCCAGCCAGGAACCTGTTGCCACCTTTGAATCAGTGGCTGACGTGCCTATTGCAGAATCTCTTCCTACGAGGACATGGCAAGAAGCTCTCATGGATCCAGAATGGTGGAGAGCTAAATCACAAGACATCTACAGCGAGCGACGGATAGATCTTCGCATGCGAGACGTTTCATTATTGGTGTTGGAAGGCGCATTAGCTGGAGCTATCTTTACAGGAAGTATTGCGTTGCTTCTGGTTCGAAGATCATGACAAGATGTAAAATAGACACAAAGCTTATCATTGTATACTACTATAACAAAACTGTACATTCTCGTTCAAGAAGAACTTTGAACGTGTTTTCATTACAGTGGTTCTCGGGTGATGTTGATTCACGATGCTTCACGCTGTTGGCGAGCCAATCGGATGTTGGTGTTTTGCATGGCCGGTAGGGCTGGTAGCCAGAAAGGCAATAATACCAAGGAAGATGGAGTGGGACTTAACCTTTCGAGCTTAATAAAGTCAATATTTCCAACATATCATGTTTGATATTCATGTGCATAAAACCCGGGACTGTTTGCTGGATCGTTGACATCTCGTCATAAAAATGAATTTTGCCCGCCAAGAGCAAGTTCATCATGACACTTCAGCCTTTAACGGCCCCTAGACCCCTTGTCATTCCACCCTCAAGGGTGGCCCTGATCATTAATTTGAGCTTGGATAATGAAAGCTCACATCAGGAATATGATTTGCCAGTCATTGAGATTAACGGCAACTAATTGTTAAGGGTCTTGACGTTACAGATATTGACCGCTTTCCGATATGCGGTTTTAATCGGAGGTGTCTTGATGGCGGGGCTCTAGGACTTGTAGGACTATGAACGGTGACTTACAGCAGACGCAGATGCTTTAACCGTACCGTAGGTAGCTACACGGTGGGAATAAGGAAATGCACATATTATAGTTTGGCATCTCCTGATTGCTATTGACGGGTTTGGAACTTTGTGATATTGCTTATGCATGATAAGAAAGGCTCAAGAGTTAATCGTTTCAGAGAATGGTTTCACAAGCATCAAAACAAGTTTCCTTATTCATGCGAAACTCTCTGGTGATGGGTCCTGAAACGCAATTCGAGTAGGACACATGCTTGTGAATATCATATACAAAAGTGCCAAACAGACATTCCTTTCAAGTTACTGTAGAGGCTCTCAGGTATATGTATGGTTGTCTCATTGGAGCTCAGCCTCTTTGTCCACGTTATCATATCATCGTTCTAGTCCTACCGAGGTTACATCTTAACAAAAGGATAGACTGTCCAACTAGATCGCATCGTATCTTTCCGCGAAGAACTGAGCAAACAAGGATTCACGGATACTGATGGATGATTCTGCTACAAACAGTGCACGTCGTCACCCACCCACCATAAACTCAACATAACCGGCCGGAGAGCTACACCTACGCCGCTGCAAATTGGAAGCTCCCCGCCAGCCAAACCCTGGATCTCCCCACCAGGAGCAGAGCGGCGGTGGTCTTAGCTCCTCGAGGTGGTCTTGGTCCGCCTGTGCCTGTGCCTGTATCCGTACCCTGAGACCTGCCTTGGGCATTCATTAGTACTAAGGAAAGGTATTGGGCTGTGCTTTGTCTTTTGACCCTCCCTTTTTTTTGTGTTTGTCAGAATTCTTTTCGAGCTGATCACCTCTTTGTGCCTTCTAAAAGGACCTACGTATATTTCTTGATTCTCGCAATTTCCTTGGCCTTTTAGCTTTCCGCTAAATTCACCAGAGTTAGCTCAGTGTTACTGCGCTGTGCTCTGCTGTGCTGCGCTCGTGCATTGAATCCATGGAAAACGCCCGATAAAAACCCCGCCAATTTTACCCCCTCCTCCACCGAATGTCGATGCGATTCCCTAAGGTACCAACCAACTCTAGGTACTAGGTAGGAACTTATTGTATCACTGACGACATTCCTCTCCTTTGACCTTCCAATCTACCTGCACTCTATCACCACCTGCCACCCAACAACCTACCTACCTACACAGTACCTAGGTACCCAAGGCACCTACCCACCACCATCTGCTTTTGGCAGCAGCTGGGCACAATAAACCCAAACCCAAACCCTCTTTCCCTCAACCTCCCCTCTCCCCCACCCGCCAGCTTCGGCCTCATCCACTTGAAGCGAACCTCGACGGCGAAAACCTCCGCCAGCCATAAACCATCGTCGCAGACGCACGCATAATTACGCATACGCAACTGGGACCTTTTGGCTTCCCTCGTTCCGTGTGCTTCTGCCCGCCTGCATTTGGTTCTGCTCTCACAGTATAACGACATTCATTAACAATAACGACACACAAGACGTCACCTGTCTTGTCTATTTACCACCCGCTCGCCCGCTCATTATTGAGGCGTCGTCCTCACCACCTGATATCGGCTGTATTTCCAGC
This sequence comes from Fusarium gaditjirri, assembly GCA_013266175.1. Taxonomy (NCBI): domain Eukaryota; kingdom Fungi; phylum Ascomycota; class Sordariomycetes; order Hypocreales; family Nectriaceae; genus Fusarium; species Fusarium gaditjirri. The sequence goes on along the minus strand of JABFAI010000086.1, from coordinate 6,325 downwards.
CATCCCCTCTTCCTCCAACCTCTTGACGTCCAGCGCGAACGTATCGTGCAGCCACTTTCACCATGAATGACGATGATGCGATCCATAGCATCCACAAGAAGATCGAGCGCGAGAAGGCTCTCATCAACGCTGCCAATTCCATGAGAGCACAGACAAACAATGAAGCCGTCAGATCTCGTCTCGACTCACAAATGCGAGATGGTCGTCGCAATCTGCAGTTCTTCGAGGAGAAGCTGCGCGACATCCAGATGCGACGTGTGAACGCTGGTGTTGGGGACATGTCCCTTGGAGGGTCTTCTGATGATGCTAGCGGTCCTCCTGCACCACCTCCCAAGGATTCCCGAGAAGATCGAGGATCTTATGGGTCGGGCTCAGGACAATATGGCCAAACTGGTGCTGGTTCTGATCTCATGCCTCCCCGCAGCCCTTATGCTCCAGGTCCTCCTGGTGGCTCGGGTATTCCGAAGCCACGTCCAAATTTCACCAAGTTAGGTGCGTCGTTGCTGTGCCATCTCCATAGAAACTTCCCTGAGACTTTCCGTGTTTTCTGTACTGTGCTAACTTGAATGAAAACAGATTTGATCAAATATGATACACCGCATCTGGGACCCCGCATCCAGCTCATGTTGTCGCAGATTCAATTCAAGTTAAACGTCGAAGAGCAATATCTGAAGGGTATCGAAAAGATGGTTCAGCTTTACGGCATGGAGGGAGACCGCAAAAGTAAGGCTGACGCGGCTGCTCGAAAAGTCGAAAGCAAGCAGAAGATTATACTGTTGAAGCAGGCACTCAAGAGATATGAAGAACTGCACATCGATGCGGATGTTGCCGACGCTCAAGATGGTGAGTTTACAATGCAGCATTTCCTACTACAACGACATATTGACAAAAGAGCAGACGATTCAATCAACGCCCCTAACCTGAGGAAGCCCCTAAGCGGACAACTATCGATTCGTATGCTGGCTATAAAGGATGTAGACCACCTCGCAACTGGTAGGTTTACACGAGGGCCTGAGACCTTTATTGCCGTCAAGGTTGAGGATACCGTGATGGCTCGTACAAAGGCGTCCAGGAACGATCGCTGGGAAGCCGAATACCATACTATCGAAGTCGACAAGGCCAACGAAATCGAGCTGACAGTTTACGACAAACCCGCTGAGCACGCCATGCCAATTGCTATGCTCTGGGTCCGAATATCTGATATTGTCGAGGAAATGCGTCGCAAGAGGATCGAGGCTGAGATGAACAGTTCTGGATGGGTTTCAGCTGATAGAATGGGCAGCAGCGGTGGGGGGGCCCCTTCGCAATTCCCAATGAGCCCATCTTCAGGCTCATTTGGGCCAGGCTCTCCCGCAGGAGGCGGTGCGCAAGGAACAGAGACGGGTCCATTCGGGACTGCTGGTCCTCAACCCCAAGTGCAAACTGGACCAATTGAAGAATGGTTTAACCTGGAGCCTACTGGGCAGATTCAACTCCAGTTGGCATTCAACAAGACTAACGCGAACAGCCGTCCCGTTGACCTCGGTCTTGGCCGAAAGGGTGCTGTTCGTCAACGCAAGGAAGAGGTTCACGAGATGTACGGGCACAAGTTCGTACAACACCAGTTCTACAACATCATGCGCTGTGCGCTTTGCGGGGATTTCCTCAAGTACTCTGCAGGCATGCAGTGTGAGGATTGCAAGTACACTTGTCATACAAAGTGTTATTCCAGTGTGGTTACGAAGTGTATCAGCAAGAGTAACGCGGAGACCGATCCCGACGAGGAGAAGATCAACCATCGTATTCCGCACAGATTCAACCCTTATTCCAACATGACAGCAAACTGGTGCTGCCACTGTGGTTACATTCTGCCTTTTGGCAAGAAGAACTGCAGAAAGTGCTCAGGTATGTTTTGTTTACCTCTGTTTGCTGCATTGTGAAACTAATCCTTTGTTTGTAGAATGCAATCTTACTGCCCACGCCCAGTGTGTACACCTTGTTCCTGACTTCTGTGGCATGTCTATGGCTGTTGCCAATCAGATATTGGACGGGATAAGATCACAGAAGCAGAGGCAGGCAAAGGTCTCTTCATTAACAGAAAAGACTCTCCGGCCAGGAAAATCCAGCCCGACGAGCACTCATTCTCCGGCCCCATCCTACTCCAGCTCGTCCGCACCTCCCTATCAGCCAGGACCTGCCTCACCTGAGGCGACTGAGGCTGCTAAGGTTATGTACTCGAACCAGGCAACACCAAGGCCTGGCCACCCCGACCGAACATCATCTAGCTCAACCGCGGCGGCGGCGGCAGCCTCTGCGGCTATGTCTGGAGGACCTGGAGGAGCACAGAGACAGCAGTCTGATTATGGACGTTACAGTGGGGGATATGACCAGCAACAAGAGGATCCATACGCTCAAGCGGGTCAATACGGCGCAGGTCAGCAGCGTAAGTACAACCCGGCTGACTATGCGAACGTCAACCCTAGCTACGGAGGACAACCGCCAGTTCAGGCTCAGCGACCAGTGCAACAGCAGCCAGCTGCACAACAGCTTCCTCCCCAGCAACCGCTGCCTCCGGTGCCACAACACCAGACTCAGCAGCAACAAGCTGGTTACCAGCAACCACCAGTACCAGCACACCAGCCCCAGTCACCGGAAGCAATGTCTCCTAAGCAGCAGTCTGCATCTGGTGGAAATAAGGCACCACTACCTTTGGCTACAGACCCAGGTACTGGCCAACGGATCGGACTCGACCATTTCAACTTCCTGGCTGTGCTGGGTAAGGGTAACTTCGGTAAGGTCATGCTTGCTGAAACAAAGCGATCTCGCAAGCTCTATGCTATCAAGGTGCTCAAGAAAGAATTCATCATCGAGAATGATGAAGTAGAGAGCATCCGCTCCGAGAAGCGTGTGTTCCTGGTTGCCAACCGAGGCAGGCACCCATTCTTGACCAACCTGCACGCATGCTTCCAGACCGAGACCCGTGTGTACTTCGTAATGGAGTATGTTAGCGGTGGTGATCTGATGTTGCACATTCAGCGAGGTCAATTCGGCACCAAGCGTGCCCAATTCTACGCTGCAGAGGTTTGCTTGGCCCTCAAGTACTTCCATGAAAACGGTGTCATCTACCGTGATCTGAAGCTGGACAACATTCTGCTGTCACTTGACGGCCATGTAAAGATTGGTGATTATGGTCTGTGCAAGGAAGATATGTGGTATGGCTCGACAACAAGCACCTTTTGTGGTACTCCCGAGTTTATGGCTCCAGAGGTATGTCCATAACATCTAATCCCTTTTTGTTCTTTCTGCTGACCATTTTCAGATTCTTCTCGATAAGAAGTACGGTCGTGCTGTCGATTGGTGGGCATTTGGTGTCCTGATCTACCAGATGCTTCTCCAACAATCTCCCTTCCGTGGAGAAGATGAGGATGAAATATACGATGCCATTCTCGCCGATGAGCCTCTTTACCCCATTCACATGCCTCGAGATTCAGTCTCTATTCTCCAGAAGCTGCTCACTCGTGAGCCTGACCAGCGACTCGGAAGCGGCCCAACTGATGCCCAGGAGGTGATGAGTCAGCCATTCTTCCGCAACATCAACTGGGACGACATCTACCACAAGAGAGTGCAGCCTCCTTTCATGCCTCAAATTAAGAGTGCTACTGATACCAGTAACTTCGACTCGGAGTTCACCAGCGTTACTCCCGTGTTGACCCCAGTCCAGTCTGGTAAGTTCTGCATCTTCCAAGTTCTTGATCTTTCACTAACAATCACAAGTTTTATCACAAGCCATGCAAGAAGAATTCCGAGGCTTTTCCTATACGGCTGATTTTGATTAAGCGACTGGACCAACAAGATTGACGATTTTGCAATTTATTTGAGACGATGGAGCCGCGGTGGGGTTGTTGTCTTGTCTATCGGATACCCAGGGGCGATAGTGAAATAGATGGTCGGAAACCGCGGGTAGGTGATGTCGGTACAGTGAAACAGGGATAGGCGTCTTATCTAGACGCCCTCTTTCGACGATCGCTGGTACGCTCATAGCGGTTTGCTTTCAGGATATTGGTGGTTGGGGGAGTAAAACGTACGAGGGCACGGTCAGTACCGTGCCATATTGAGATGGTGGAGCAAGCGACTCTAGCGGTAGATGAGTATCGTTCACAGCAGCATTTGAATGCATGTTAGTTAATAGAAGCGAGAGAAGAGATATCAAAAATGTGTTGCAGGCGATGATTTTCGTCATATTTTTTTACCCTACGCTGTGGTGATTCATGGCATTCTTTGACAAGGTCTATATACTGCTTCACGATTCCTTCTCACTTTGTCACAGGTGCGTTTGTAGGTGTGAAGGGGCATTGTCATGTTTTAGATATTTTTTTGATCTGTGTTTTGTTTATTCCATTCCGACGTCCGCCTCTTTCTAGATTTTATCTATTGTTCTACGATGTGTACTCCTTCTGCAAGAGCTTGGCAATAGTGTTGAGTCTATTATGGCATGTTAGTATTCGCTTCGAGATGTACTTATTGGACTGAAACTTACTGGATGTTGCTAGTACCCTCATAAATGGCACCAATCTTACTGTCACGGAAGTACTTCTCAGCAAGGCCTTCACGGACAAAGCCCATGCCACCCATCCACTCAATGGCGGAACTACTGACGCGGCCAGCGACCTGAGAAGCATAGAGCTTGGCCATGGCAGCGTCTCTGACAAAGTCCTCACCGGCCTCCTTCTTGCGAGCAGCAGTGTAGACGAGAGCGCGAGCGGCAGTGATCTCGGTGTAGGCCTGGGCGAGCTGGTGCTGCATACCCTGGAACTCACCAACAAGAGAGCCGAACTGCTTGCGGTCGTTCCAGACGTAACGAGCTGCGTTCTCAAAAGCGCCAAGGGCCAGACCAGTCATCTGGGCAGCAATACCAATTCGGCCCTCGTTGAGAAGGGCAATGGCGTACTTGTAACCGTGGCCACGCTCACCGAGGAGGTTCTCCTTGGGAATCACAACGTCGTCGAAGTTGATAACGCATGTGCTTGAGGCGCGGATACCAAGCTTCTTCTCCTTCTTGGCGATAGAGAACCCCTTGGTGCCCTTCTCAACGACGAAGGCAGTAATGCCCTTGTAGCCCTTGCTGGGGTCGAGGTTGGCGAAGACAATGAAGAACTCGGCCTCTTTGGAGTTTGTGATCCACATCTTGCTACCCGAGATCTTGAAACCGTCGGCGGTCTCAGTGGCTCTTGTGGCCATGGCGAAAGCATCAGAACCAGAGACAGGCTCGGAGAGACAGAAAGAGGCGACGGTGTTTGTCGCAAGACGAGGGAGCCACTTCTTCTTGATAGCAGTGGAAGCATACTTGATAATCGCAGTGTTGCAGAGGGTGTTATGCACATCAACGAGGACGGAAACAGAAGGGTCTGCACGGGCAAGCTCCTCAATGGCGATAATGGCGGAGGTGAAGTTCATGCCGGCACCACCGTACTCTTCGGGGATCTCAATACCCATGAGACCCTGCTCGAACAGCTGCTCAACAACAGCGGGGTCCATCTCCTCAGCCTCGTCCATGTCACGCGCACGAGGAAGAATCACATCTGTAGAGAACTTGGAGACTGTGTCGGCCATGGCGGCCTCAATCTCAGACAGGTGGGTGATGGGTGTAGGAGGGATCTCGGAAATGTCGATGTGCTCATTGCGGCGGGTGGATGTTGTAGATAGAGGGCGAACGGTGTTGCTTAAGCGCAGAGTTAGCGATTGCTTCTTGCCATTCTCGAAACTGCACTCACAGGTTTATTCTTGTCAAAGTTCGGGGAGCGGTGGCTCGTGTGGCAATGCGCTGTGTGAGACCTCGACCTCCCTGTAGCGCAGGGCGCACGACTCGAGTAAACGACGAAGACATGGCAAGATTCTTGGTGTTGAGGAGAGTAGTGAGGGAGGGCGTGATTATGTGAGAAAGAAGAAAGAGAAGAAATTTAGGGGAGCTGAAGTGGCTAGGTTAGATCGAGGCGTGAGGCGGGTATGTTAGACGTCTGACGATCACAAGCCAAAAGCGACACCACCAAGACAAGCTCTTTGTATGGTATGAAACAAGAAGATGAAGGCGATAAGAGAACAAGAAGGTTGAGATGTCAATTACATTAGCCTCGGTATATACAAGTCTTCCATTTCCCCCCATAGTTACACGCCATTCCCTTTATACGGCTGAAGCGGTTGAAGAATCTCGCTGCTCGGCCTAGACCAGCCGAGGATAACCACCGATGTCGAGGATGTCTTCGGTTGTACAGCGGTAATGGAACTTGACTTTGTTTGACTTGGATCGATTTGGGGAAATCTGTTAGCCAATGCGGGATGGGGATGGGGA
>JABFAI010000085.1:0-94024 GCA_013266175.1 Fusarium gaditjirri | reverse complement strand
CCCCTGGTCTCCTGTCCTGTGCTGCCCCGCCCCTGTTAGTTGAGCCCTGGCTTGTCTTGTCTGGTCTTGTCGCCCTGCTGTGATCCAAATAACGCCAGCCCGAAACTCTCCACCATCTGCTCGTCACTAGTCTCTAGTGTGGTGAGGAGGGACTGACGGTCAGGCAAAGCATCCCAGGCAGGCTCATAGCACAGGCCAAGCCAGGCCGCTCACTCTTCCAAGACAAGTCCCATAGGCCAAGCTTTCCCCGATACATATTATAACATCACACCCATGTTTTGATGCCGCCCTTGGCCCTGCCCTGCAAAAGCAAAGACGAATTAACTAACAAGACCAAAGAGAGACAAAGTCAAAACTCAAAGCCACACGCGGTGGCTCTAAACACCCGATTCTACGGTTCACTTTAACTCCCACTACCTTGCTCCAAGCTGTCCAGGACACACCGTCGTCTACATACATAGTACAGTACCCCGACACGCCCCTGGCCAGCCCAGTTCCAGCCAGTTCCAGCAGTTCAGCCAGCCAAACGCGATTTAATACTTGACGTCTTTTAGCTGGTCTAGCTTTCGTACATACCATACAATATCTCTTGTCTGTCTAGTCTGTCTGTTTATCTGTCTGTCGCTGCGCTTTTCGCCTCCTTACGTTACGCTTTTTCTCTTTGCACGACAAATAGTTTATATCTCTCCTATCTTTACTTTACACACGTCGCACACCTCTATTGTCTTGTTGCCCCGACTTGGATCTTGACCCTATTTACCGCCCAACGTTAGCCCATCGTTGCTTGCTTTTGTCGCCCACCGTCACGACATTGTCCCCACGAGCATCCCTCCACCCCGCGATTCTCCTCCCCATCGCGCGCAGACCCCCAAACTCCGAACATCTACACATTTATCAGTTACTCGATCTGTTGCGACGATCTCCCCGACTCTCGTTTATCTGAATCTGCGAACCGATTTTCATGTTCATCGCCGTCATCGTCAATACTCGACGTTCTTAGAGGTGTAGACCTCGGAACTGTACTTCGCTGCTTATAATGTCAAACGACGACCCTACTGTCCGCCGAATTCTACCACAACAATCCCAAATGAATTCCTTTTCCTTTGCGCCGCAGCAATATACGCAGCGCGAGACCCAAAAGAGTGCGTGGGAACACACGACATATTCATGTGCTATTTTAACATGGTAACTAACGTGCGTGTAGACTATGTATTCGTTGACGAGCACAACCGCCACAAGCGGTTGAAAGGTACAGTATAATTACCGATGCAGGTACAAAGTTAAGAATTGCATGCTAAGACTCAACAGTTATGAGGGCTTGCGAAGGTTGCAGAAGACGGAAGATCAAATGTGACGCTGCGACCACAAACACATGGCCATGCTCGGCCTGCATAAGACTCAAGCTTCACTGCGTGCGGCCAAATGGTTTCGATGGAGCCAACGACTCGACAACTTATGACACAACACCCATGAACCCTTCAGATCAGTATCAGCAAATGCCAATGCAGCATCAAGTAATGAACCCAGGCACAAAGATCTCGCCAGCTGCTATGTATGGTGCTCCTCAGCCAGGTTACCCCGACCCGAGCGCCCAATATCAGCATGTTCAGTACGATACCTCTCAGCAACCCGGTGGTATGCCTTATGGTGCTGTTGCGCCTTCCGGTTCGATGATGGAACAGCATTATGCAGGCCAGAATGTGTTTCCCACTCCTCCAATGCATCAGCCTCCACCGCCTCCTGCAGCTCAGCAGCAACCTTCTCCAGAGGCTTACTCACCTGGAGAATATCAACACCATGACCTTGCAGATCTCTTAGGAACGTTGAAGGTCAATGAAACTGGTACAGGTAGGGCTCATAATACCCATGCTCACCCGTACAGTTACTGATATCTATACAGCTCCATATCTCAGGAACAAGGCATCGTTCAGACGCGAAGAGGAGCCAGCTATTGAAGACGATGAGGAGTTCCCAGCCAATTTACCGAGGCCTGCGCCTGGCCACAAGATTCGCATACCGCCTGAGTTAATGCCCGATGACGAGACAGCACTCAATTATTTCGACCTTTATTTTACACACGTTCACCCTTACGTTCCTGTGTTGTGCAAGACGGTCTTCTATCAACAGTGGAACACGGATCGAACCGCTATTTCGCCTTTGATTCTGGAAGCGATCTTTGCTATGGGTGGACGTTTGGCCGAAGAACCGGGTGAGGGTCAACAATGGCTTGCCCTCGCTTCCCGTAAGTGTTGTCAAGTTGTATGAAGAGAATTGTGAGGATACTTACACAATTTAGGACACGCCGATTCTTTCATGGATATTCCACGTTTGAGCACTCTTCAAGCTCTGCTCATGATTCTCAAAGCTCGCGAAGCTGCACCCAAGCGAGGTTACTACTATCGTTCTTGGATGACTATTGTTCAGTGTGTTCAGATGGGCAAGGACCTGGGCTTGGATGAGCATTACGAGGACCACCAAGCAGGTATTTCTTGCGAATTTACCGCAATTGAGTGTCAACTTCGAAAGCGATTATGGCAGCTCGTCTTTGTCTGTGAGGTCATGGTTGGAGCCCCTCAAGGTGAGTGACAATTGCATGGATACTGTTGTCTTGATGGCTAACACGAACAAGGGCGACACGACCACGCAGTGAAACTTAGTACAGTGGATTTCACCGTTGCGAGACCAGTTCCAGGCTGCGAAGAATCCGAATACCACACCTCGCGCAATTTCAGCTACTTCTCTCAGGTTGTGCGAACTATTGCTACTATGAGCAAAGTTTACACAAGACTACGAAGACGAAAAGATTGGGGTGTTGACCCTGAATTCCAGCAGTTGGGACAAAGCTTCAACACTTGGCTGACCGAATTGCCTCCGGATCTGGCCATTTCCTTCCCACCAGATGGATCACCTCCTTGGATTCCCTCGCACTTTATTGGAAACATGCACGGATACTACTATCTGGCCATGATTCTATTCCATCGACCTATTCTGTCATTCCTTGACCCCAATTCTCCAGACGGACAATGGAAACGCCATATGATGATTTGCTACAGCTCTGCCAAGGCCTTGTGCCGTCTTCAGGAGGCAACTCTCAACTCTTTTGGACTTACGGGACTCCAGTGTATGCAGCGAGGCTTCAGTTTCTCTCTTTATGCAGGCCTCTCTTGCATCGTCATTCATCTGGTAGGTTTCCGAAGAGGATAGGATAGCCGTCGACACAAACTGACTCATTATCAATAGGTTGCAATTGTTTCACCAGACCCCGAATTCAACACTGATGCTCGCGAGTACTTTACGAGGCACATGAGGGTGTTGGAGAAGGTGATGGAAGCATGGCCGATGCCAGAGTTGGAAAAGCAGATCAATGCACTACGAGATGCTTTCTCAGCAGATGTTCGAAAGCCGTTCGTCCTGAAACCCAGCTTTCCCTACGGCAGCCCCCATCCTTCCACCCACTCCAGCCCTCCTCGTGGTAACGACTCATTCCGACCAGTAATCCACCGGACAGGGTCCATTGATCAACATTTGGATACACACGGTGCTCAACAAGTCAGTTATATCAATCACCCCATTACACCTCCTATTTCGGCGGGCCCTTTGGACAGCAAAAGTGACTCCCCAGCTGTACAGTCGCTCGTCATGATGTCGCAAGGATCGCAAGCTCCTGGGATGCCCCAGAGTATGTCGATGACGGATCAACCCGCATGGAATCCATCGCGACTATTTGAGTAAGTCAAAGTCTTCTATCTTCTGGTCTGACAGCTCGCTAACTAGTTCTTAGACAATGGAACACCACATTTGGTACGCCTGCCTCTCACACACAATCCAGCTCCACCCCACCTCACACGAGCCCTCTTAACGCGTCGTCCTCAGGTGCCACGGAAGTTCCCACTATCCAGGATATCCAGGCAGTTCAAGCTTCAATGCCTGCTGGATCGCATCAAATCTCGCCATCTCAGTACTCGTCTGCACCGGTGCCAAACTTTGTCACCCCTGCAATGTGGCAAGAGTCGGTTGCAAGTGTTTACGAGGGTGGGTTGAAGCGAGCGTGGGGCCAGTGATGAATACACACTGATGAAAGGACGCTATTGCTGATTGAGCTATCACCTCTCAAGGATGAAAACTCCCGAAGCTGGCTCCTACTAGACGAAAGGCGATCTGTCAACGAGCTCTTTGCTGGACTTGTTTACGGCAACAGAGCTCCTCTTGACGAATCTGCCAAGGACATGGCCCTATCAAGTTATCAGACTTGTTGCAGTCCTTGATTACATGTTCTGTCATGGATAGAACTTGAATGTAGCCAGAAGAAGGAAGGGCTTGTATTTTATAGAAACCGGTTGATTACGATGGTTTGACAGGATTGACAAGAACATATAACGAGCCATGATGGAGGCGTTGAGAATTGTTTAGGCCCGCAAGCAAGCAACAAATGAAAGGGGCCCGTACCTACTATGAGGTGCGTTTGTTTCGGTTGGACAGGCAGGATCCATGTACCAATATTTGTCTACGTGATTGACGACCTGGAAGGCTTCTGGCGGAGCATTGGGAACAAAGGAAAAACAGAAAGGAGTCATGGCTTCTGGATTGGTTTGATTTGATATGCAACGTACAAATATCATGGTTGCGTGTACTGGGCGCATTGCTTGAGATCTTGATTGAGCTATCCTCATCTGATGGTGATATGTGTGCTATTGAAGTGACGAAAATGTAGGGGCGCGTAATTGACTGGGATCCATGATACGAAGTCTTGAGTTGATGAGCCAAGCACTTGCCATTGGACGTCGATCAGAGCCAGGGTCAACTTCATGTATATTGGCCATCCGCATGGAGATTATGCCCGTTGCTCCGAAGCAATGGTTCCCGCGTTACCTGCTCATCAATTCACTGGGGACCATGCCGTCCGTTTCTTTACGAGACTAGACTTGTAATACTAACAGCGAGCGAACCCAAGAGCATTCCCGTTTCTCCGATATATCGTGCATACATGGTAGTACAGAACCGGACAAACGGTTCAAATCGAGACATTTCCCTTATAAGGTGACGCAGCCTTCAACGCCCTGTTATCAATGCGCTCCTTGATGACATCCCAGATCCAACCATCGACCTTATCCGTCTTCTTCTGATACCGGACCCTCGTCTGCGGCCTCTTGTCCTGCACGTAGAACTTGCCGACGGCACGGAACATATACCACTTGCGCCTCGCGTTCTCTTCCTTGGTGTCACGAACGTAGTTGATGAGGCCGAGGCGGCGTCGCACAGGGCTCAGATCACCGGCGTGCATGCTGCTGTAGCGAGGCTTGGAGATGGCGCTCATGGTAGTCAGGGTGAGGGGCGTTGTGGGGGGGAGGTTCTTGACGAAGCGCTCTAGGATGGGGCGTGATGTTCGGGCGTAGGGGGGGAGGTGGATGTGGATGTGAGTTACGAAGGGGGAGGCTATGTAGGTGACGAATATGACGGGGATGATGCCGCATAGGACGACTTGGTGTTGTTGTTAGTCTGTGGTTTGCTGTGAGGGTGTGAGGGTGTGGGAGAGATGAGGACATACCGCCTGCGGTGAGCAGTTCAGGCTTTTCAGCTTTGATGTAGCTTGGTGCTACGATGCAGCAGAAGAAAGCGCCAATGAAGAGCGTTGTGATTTTGAGCATGGCCATGAATGTGATGCGGCCTGTTCCAGCATGATATATGATGAGTTTCTCAGGGAGTTCTAAACAGCATCAGCCACCATTCGCCTACACATGTCGCAACTGAACATACCAAATTCCTTGCCATCCTTAGAAGCAGCTCTAGCCTGTCGCTTAAGCTCATCTTCTATCTTGATGGGCTTCTTGGCTTGAGGTTTGGCGTAGCATCTCACTTGAGCTTGTAGAGATTTTTGAAGTGAGCGACGAAGGGTCCGAGGAAGGGCTGAGGATTGAAGAGGCGTTGTTTGGCGAGTGAGAGAGGTCAATTGAGTTGGTCGTAGCCTTGGTATTATCATTCTTAATTGATGCATTGTGATGGATGTGAGTTATGGCGTTAATGAGAGGCTCATGAGAACGATGTCAAAAACTGATGGTAGTGGGGAGACGCGCTGAAGTTGGAAAGATTTACACAGGGCTTGGGGCCGTTTTGTCACTGTAAAAATGACCAACTCGGAAGATTTTGGTGAGAGCTTCAATTGTCTACTTATGCCATGATCCATTCTATTTAGAGCTTATGGCTCTTGTATCTGTTATTATCTAATTCGAGTCAAACGACATTCTTCTGTAGCCACTCAATCCACTGCTCCTTTGTCCAGCCAGAGCTGATGTCCTGTACAACACCGTCAAACACAACAGTAGGAGTGAAATGCACACCGATCAAACGGTTCATCTTGGTGACAAGCTTGACATCGTTGGTGACCTTGTTGCCAGCGTTCAGCACCCCATCCTCACCAGGCTTGTCAGAGATCACAAGCAAGTCAAACACCTGATCCGCATCAACGCCAGCCTTGGCCGCAACCTTTGCCAAACGACGGTACGTATCGTTCCTCTTCTCGTTCACGACGTTCGCATCAAAGTAATCCTGCTGCTCGTCAAACAGCACAGCACTAAACTCCCAGAACCTCTCGGGCGCAAGACGGAGAACAGCCAGAGCAGCTTCGTGCATGAGCGTGGAAGAAGGATGCCATGGCTGGATCTGCTGGCGGAAGATGAAGGCGAGGCTGGATGCCCAGGCTGGGTTGGCCTTGATGGCGGGGATCACATCGTTTTGCAGGGCGCGGAAGATCTTGGCTGAGAAGGGACAGCAGTAGTCGAGGTAAATCTCGAGAGTGTGAGTTGTGTGAGGGACGGCTGAGTCGGAGGCGGGAGGGTGAGCGAATTGGAGCTTCTGCCCGGCGAATTTAGGGGGGAGAGCCATGTTTGGAGTATCTGAATCTGAGATGCTGATTTAGGTGAGTCTACAGAAGAGAAAAGATGCTGTTTTTTTTGAGCTATACAGAGTATAAATGAGCTTGTATTCATGTGAAGAGGGATGATGCAATTGCGCAGCATCATGGCATCACGCCTTATGTAATCGCAGCTCCATTTCGTATATGATCCTAGATAAGACCCGTATCGTAAGCTTTGTCTTGTCACCTTGATGTCTCGATCGTTATTTCCGTCGTCTTTTCGACTTGAATCACTGTTATCAAGCTTAAGATATGCTTGTTCTACTACAGTGCTGACAGATTCACAGCTCAAAACATAACAGCCAAGACGCTTGTCGATCATAGCAGACCAGTAATAAATATATGGGTGGGAACAATCACAAGACCAGACGCATCATCGATGTAACAATTGGCAGTCTCATCGTCACTTGGGTCTCATTTGTCTCCCGGAAGTTTACCGCATGTGAGTGCGGTCAGGCTGCAGGGAGTTGGTTTGGTTATCTTGGATAAGCGATGAGACATGCTTGCTAGTGATAACCCAAAGCTATTCCATGGACCCTTCGGCTTTCACCTCGATTCACCGAATTGACATGCAAAGTTATACGGCATAGACATGGCGTGCCAAGACGGGAAGGGTTGTGATTCTCTGCCGGCGTTTGGCTTGGTTCGATGAAGCGCATTCCATCGTATTCCTGTGGGGTAAGAGAAAATCTAGACTTTTCTACGTTTTCATGGGTGAGAGTTCAGATTTACAGTACTGTGATCAAGTGATCAAGTGATACCAATAGTCTGCGGATATCCTTCTATTCATGGATCATAACTCGTAGGTGACTACGGAGGTCTCCCGAGTTCTTGAGCCGCCCGCTCGCATGCTCTTCCGGCCGATGACCGGGACCCAACGGAGGAGACAGATTGCGGGGACGAGGTACAGTACAAGGAAATGCTCGTGGTTTTCCGTGTTGACCCGTGTATCTCGAGGCACGAGCCAATCAAGACAGACTATGTCCATGTCTTCAGGTGCCGGTGACGCGGGCGAAGCCGGGGATATCGACTTCCCCAAGACTAAGACAAGAAAAAGTCTTTACCTAATCTGGATCCTAATGTTCATGGATGCCACCTCCCCCAGTTTCTGAAGCAGGTGAGTGGAGTTAGCGGCTGTGTTCTGCTTATCCAGGTGTTTTTGTCTGCCAACCGATTTAAAGTAGTACACTACGCGATAACTCTATTCTCTTATATCTCCGTCATCGCATCAATTCCCAATCTTTTGACCCTCTTCCAAACTGTAACGTACGTATTCACTGCAATTATCGAACTCTTCAACATTGAAGTTACTCTGTTTGACTGTAATTGGCCAAGACCTTGTATTCGTCGTGGCCTTTTCTTTTGCCTATGACGACAAACAAACTTTACTTTTCAAACGGCTCCCTATCAAACCATCCCCTTCAGCAACAAAGTTAGGGCTGAACTCATCACCCCCAAGGTTCTGAAGGAAAAATGATTTGCCTTTCCAAAGCAGACGAGTCTTTCTATCAGCGCTTGACTTGGAATCAAGCTCCTTCGCCCCTGGCAGCCATGAATACCACGCGCCAGGATCTCAATGGCATCTCCAACCTCCGCGAGCATGTTGACGCTGGTCAGGATGACGGAAGTGGAGGCACGAGTGGGAGTCTATTGAATTCGCACGACGAAAGTAATCAGGTGGGGAGTCATCCTACAGAGCCCTTCCTGGGCTCTGAAAAGGATGCGGGACGACTGTCCCGTATCTCGGGTATGTCAGAAGTCTCATGATTATCCCTTGTCATAATCCACATACAAGTTTCATTTCGATACTGACTTACCCAGGACTGTCCTCGTATCTCAAGACGGTAGATGGTGGTGATGGCCAAATCCGTCTTCATCGAGGCACTCTCTCGTCATGTGCCTCGCACATCTGGAGCTGGACCGTCTGGGTCCTCTCTGTTCTTGTTGTCTCGACGATCATCTCATCCTGGAACTCCCCTGCCTCTGCGCCTGCCACCATGACTTACACCCCCAAGGTCCATGAGTCGATTCCTGTTCAAGTCTCGCCTCTCCGCAAGCGAAGCACCTGCGAAACTGGTGGTGTCAACAAGGATGAGTACAACACTCCTCTCCATGTTGGAGCCTTGTTCATCATCCTGTGCGTTTCGACGCTTGCTTGTGCCTTCCCTATCATGGCTACCAAGTTCCCAGGTCTGAGGATTCCGACTCGTTTCTTCTTTGCTGTACGCCATTTCGGCACTGGTGTGCTGATTGCTACGGCTTTTGTCCATTTGCTCCCCACTGCTTTCATCTCTCTCGGGGACCCTTGCCTGAGCAGCTTCTGGAACCAGGACTACCCTGCCATGCCTGGTGCCATTGCTCTTGCTGCCATCTTCCTTGTCACTGTTATTGAGATGGTCTTTCACCCATCTCGCCATGTTTCACCCGCCGAGATCACGTCTGGAACCGACAACGATGCCAAGAATGGCAACTCTAACAGCGGTGGGTGCATGGGAGGCACAGGCATGCTCCCCATCCGGGATATGGGGCCTATTCGTGGACGATCCTCCAGCATTGGCCAGGGACTTTCTGTCTTGAACAGCAGAGATGAACGATTGGAGAATCTGGATGAAGAAGCTTGCGAAGAGAATGACAACACCCAATCTGGAAGAAAGAACCTCGAGGAGACGAGCCTCGAGGCTGTACAGACGCCAAGCTTGACCCCAGAGCAGCAGCAACGTAAGGAGCTTCTCCAGTGCGTCTTGCTCGAGCTTGGTATCCTCTTCCACAGCGTCTTTATTGGCATGGCACTCAGCGTTTCGATTGGCAACGAATTCATTATTCTGCTCATTGCCATTGTTTTTCACCGTGAGTCGACATATAATGCTCAAGGCTTTGAACGTGAGCTAACGAATTGGTAGAAACCTTTGAAGGATTGGCCCTGGGCTCTCGAATCGCTTCCATTAAGTGGCCTCAAGGCAAGATGCAGCCTTGGTTCATGGCCCTCGCCTATGGATGCACGTAAGTATCGAAGCTTCTACTCGTACCATATCGTCCACTAACAGTAGCCTAAGTACTCCACTGGGACAAGCTATTGGCCTTGCTACCCACACTCTCTACAGCCCCAACTCCGAGACCGGCCTCATTGTCGTTGGTGTCATGAATGCCATCTCGGCTGGACTTCTCACCTTCGCCTCGCTGGTTGAGCTTCTTTCTCAGGACTTTCTCAGTGACGAGAGCTGGCGATTCCTCCGCGGCCGTAAGCGTATCTACGCTTGCCTCTTGGTGTTCTTTGGGGCTTTCTTCATGAGTCTCGTGGGTGCTTGGGCCTAATCGCCTTGCTGGTCTACTCAAACCTGACTTGCGTGCTTGATGCTTCAGGAATGCCAGGTTAGAATACGATCACTTGTGATCATGGTCCTTGCCAGTTGTATGGCCGAATCCTTGGTAATATTTCCGATCCTTTCTGCATACATCGGTTCGGGACCCTTCTTTTCTCTTCTTTTCTTGGCTGGTGGTGATTGGTTTATTGTAAAGCCGGATACATTATCATATCTACCAAGCTTCCACTTCTGTTTCAATTCTGCTACCCTTTTTACCCTACGAGAGTAATACTACGAGAGTAATATCTAAGTAGGGCCATGAAGTACAAATCACCCTCCTTATATGTATGCTACAAAAAAACAAACACCTTGCTATATGTCATATTGTGTAGGTTGTTAGGACTGTTTTGGATTGAGCTTAAAATATACACACTCATTTGAACAAACTACAAGAATAATTGTTCTCTCAAAACATCAACACGGCGTGACTCAAAACTGCATCGTTAAGGGTTGTATTCGCGTATACACCAAGGTATCATGAAACAGTATTCTTATCAACAATACCCCTAGCAAACTCTCCAAAAGTGAGATGCTGCTTGATATCCACCTCTTCACCCAAGTTAGGCTGAGTAAACACCGCCAACGTGTTACGCGCGATCTTTCCGTCACTAACACTAGCTCTCACGCCCCTGACAAAGTGAGGCACAGCCTTGAAGCGACCGGCAGTAATACGCTCCAGGGCTTCACCAGTCTGGAAAGCGATGCAATCGCGAGGGATCTTGACCTGGACAGTCTCGCCTGTACGAGACTTGATGTACAGACCAGCTGAAGGATCAGGGGATGAGGGAAGCTCATCAAGGGGTGGAAGAGAAGCGCCATTCAGGTTTGTAACTTCTGGTACAGCAGGGCTTGTTTTGTGCTCGTCGATAAACATGGCTGATGTAAGACCAGTTAAGCATCCATGGTCCAAGTGCGTAGCACACCAATCATCCTCATCACCGCCATTGGCAGCAGGGTCATTTTCTTGAGGGTAGTAATGCAGCAGACGGGCCTTTGTGGTACTAGAAGTGCTGACAACGTGCTCTAGGTATCCAGCTGGATAACCTGGGATGTCCTCTTGCGCAAAGCGATCGCAAGCACGTGCGACAAGGACAGCTACGTCAATGATGAGACGGCATAAAGAGGTAACGGAGGGCTTGAAGCCTGGTAGGACATTCTCTGGAGGCCATACATTGGGCGCGAGATATTCAGGGAATGTGTCAATGGAGAATTCCTCCGTGGGTTTTGCGCATTCGAGAGATGGGTCGATGTAGAATGCGCAGTTGGCGTAGTATGAACCCTTGAAGGTGTCGACTTGGCCATTTTTGAGGGTCTCTTTTCCGAGGGACCAGCCCGTTAGATATTTAGCTCTGGCGTTCTCGAGCTTCTCTAAGGGTTTGTTAGTGGTGTTTGTTTTATAGGATCATGACAACTCACCAAGTTCTTCCTTGGGGAGGTTGCCGAGATATGAGGCATAGGAGAGAGCTTGGTGTCTGAGTTCGGGGAATTCTTTGGGGACGTCTTTCACGACGAGAATACCGAGAGAATCAGGACCAAAGGCTTCTTTGAGGGTTTCAAAAGGAATGTTGCCTATGAAATGTTAGACTCTGTTATTGTATCGAGCCATGAAATCCATCATGAGAGCGGCGTTATCATGAATGGAACAGGTACGTACCATCTTTGAGGTCCTGGAGAGACACGGAGACAGCTTGAGCTTGGGCAACCATTTTGACCGAGCGAGATACAATAATCAATGACTAGCTTACACGACAGATAAAAAATAAATGGAGTCAAGGAATTATTCACGTCTTTTATTTCTCTTTCTCTTACAGAGGTTACCATGAGTTGCGGGGGGAGTTCTGATTACATAACCAATCACCTTCCCGAACTGCTCAGTTCCCGTAGTGGAGCTCGCCGTATCCCGGCGTTGACCGTCGGCCCTAGACATCGTCCAACCTCCCTGTAACTAACTTAAGGTACATCATCAAGCTAAACCTCGAATATCCGATCCGATCATGGTCAAGCCATTGACGTTCAAAGGCGACAAGAAGGTCAAGAAGCGCAAGCGAACAGACGCCGAGAAATCTCAGCGCGATGGCGTAGACGACGAAGCTGGGCGGTTGCAAAAGACGGGCGAAGAGGCAGAGAATGACGACAGCTGGGTTTCTGCTGAGGCAGCGACTGATGTTGTTGGGCCGATCATGATTGTTCTACCGACGGATGAACCTTCGGCGCTGGCGTGTGATACAACTGGGAAGGTGTTTACGATTCCGATTGAGAATATCGTTGATGGGAATCCTACGACGGCGGAACCGCATGATGTGCGACAAGTCTGGGTCGCGAATCGCGTTGCTGGAACAGAGAACTTTCGCTTCAAGGGCCATCACGGAAGGTAAGTTAACCTCCTCATCCACAATTATACCCCGTAGCTAACACGCAACCCAGATACCTCTCCTGCGACAAAATCGGTCTCCTGTCAGCCACCTCCGAAGCCGTATCCCCTCTCGAATCCTTCAACGTGATACCCACCGGCGACACACCCGGAACATTCCAACTGCAGACCCTGCGCGAGACATTCCTCACCATAAAAGCCCCCAGCAAAGCCTCCTCCAAAGCTGTGGACGTGCGCGGCGACGCAGACACCATCTCATTCGACACGACGTTCAGGATAAGAATGCAGGCGCGCTTCAAGCCCAAGTTGCGCGCGTCGAAGGAGGAGAAGGCGTTGGCGAAGATCAGCCGGAGGGAGCTGGAGGAGGCGGCGGGGAGGAGACTGGATGAGGATGAGGTTAGGAAGCTGAAGAGGGCGAGGAGGGAGGGCGATTATCACGAGGCGTTGTTGGAGATTAAGGTGAAGAGTAAGCATGACAAGTTTAGTTAAGGGTATAAAGGCCATGGAAGAAAGGAAATCGACGATACAGGCGTCGCAAACCAGAGGCTGCTGTGAGTGTTGATACCAACGGTTCCTGGTGCTCTCGGCTAACGCTTTGTCTAAGCAAAGCTACCAGCAGCTGGCTCAACATTCATGAATTCAAAAGTCCGGGGGCTTGCACGGTTGAGTCGACGGAGACTCCTGCTGGTACTTCAAAACAATTAAAATGTGTTTTGGTCAAAGCTCATACAGCCAAAGCTACATCAGATAATACATAATGAAATTGCATCTTCAACAGAAGATACCATCCCTTGATGATTCCGGGGTATTCCTGAACAATCCGAGACATACCTACAGCTTCTCAGTACCAGGCTCTCAGTCACAGTACGCCGGAAGCCCTGCCTTGTCGTATAATTGATCGCTCTATTGTTTATTCGTTTTATCATCCTCTTTTTTCCTTAATTGGGCCTCCAAGCCTTGACATTGCCATCCTCACCGGCAGTATACACAACATGAGCCTCGTCAAAGAAGCAAAACGACCTCACAATCTCCTCCCCATGAGCGCCAGGTAAACCAACACTGTTCTCCCGATCCAGCGCCCACCCCTCCCCATTAGGGTTCTTGGCGAGAAATACAAGCTCGAATGCTTGTTTACTACATAAAGTTAGCATCAATTTCATAAAAAAAAAAAAGGTGTGCGGTCTTACTCTTGAGCACCAGCGCCGAGAATAGCTCCGCTACCATCCATCTTAGGCGTAATATCAGCGACGTACTGACATCCCAGAACAGATCTCATATCCCCAAAGTCCTGCACAGCATCGCCGTTTGCGCGCTCCTCGCTGACGTCATAAAGTGCACAGCGCTCATCGTGAGAGAGAGCAGCTACTTCTGTCGCCGAGAGCCATGCAGCGCGGTGAATAGAAGCGTCGACGTTGCAGGTCTGTACTGTGAGGTCGTCTTCATCTGCAACGCGGGTGTCGTACACGTTGACGAGACCGTCTGTTGAGCCGGAGAGGAGAAGAGCTGGGTTGGAGGGGTTGAAGGATAGGTCTGTTACATCGTCGCTGTGGACTTCTTGGTAGTGTGCTTTGGATGATGGCGTTGAGCGGACGTCCCTGGGATTGTTAAAGGGGAACTTTTAGTGGCAAGGATGGGCTTTTACCAGAGATGGATCGATGCTGTGTGGTTTTGGAGTTCTGTTCCTACGGCGATAGTCTGTGTATCAAGGCTACAGGCCATAGATAGAATAGGAGCTTGGCTAGCTACACTCACAATCAGCAATTCTCCTACACATAACTTCATTCAAATCTGTCACTCACCTTGAAATTGCACGACATTGGCACCCTGTCTCAAATCCCACACTCCAACAGTTCCATTCTCACCAGCAGTACACACGATAGAAGCATTGCTATCAAACACCCGCAATGTGGTCAAGTTGCCGTGCTGAGTGGGAAGACGACGCTGAGGACCTGCTGAGAGACGAGTTGGGTCGAGAACAGAGAGGAACTGGTCTGATGAGATGGAAGCGAGACCAACAGATGTCCTATGTATGTCGAGGACGTACACGTCTCTGCCGAGGGAGAGGCCGTCGGGGCAATTGAGTGTGTACATGGTGGCTATGATGAGTGTTAGTGAGTTTGAAAATGGCATGTGAAGAATTTTGATGAGTTCTAGGTAGCGTCAAACGCAGCAGCCCGAGGACTGGATGGAGAAAATAATATCTGTTTTGGGCATACCTTGAAACGTCAAATTGATCACTATTATTCTTAAGTCGGGTTTACATGAGTCTGATAACTAATATTGAGACTCAAATGCTCAAGATCGAAGTCTTCAAGGTCCCACTTTTCGTTGTGAATGGAGGCCTCGATAACTGAATATTGCCCAACTTTGGGTTCAAATGCCCAGAACTTCGGACTCGCAAGTAATCAATTCCACGTCGATGATCCTCATACATTTCTTCATATGCTACGTCTAGCGCTATCATACAACCGCAAGTCATTGGAAGGACTTTGCTGTACTATGCTATCAGCAGTCACGCCTACACAAGGGCAACCCATAATGCTAACATCTCTGATCTTACATGTATTTTACAATTACTATCTATCGCTCGCCATATTTGATACCGTGGTCCGTCTATCGTCAAGAATACAACATAACCAGTCGCAACAGCAATTGCCGATTCCAAGGAGAAGAGTTCTTGTTTCGCCTCCTCCCCTATAACGCCAAATTCATCTATTTCCTCTCCGGCGTTTTGGGGGTATTTCCTTTTCCCATCCTATTCATCTTGTTCATTTTTCTTTTCATCACGAACGATCGTTGGAGCTGTGAAGACGTCGCTCGTTAACTCCGCGGAACGCTCGCTTGCCTACCTCGTAGCTGCTGATCATGATAGCGCATGCTGGAGCAACCTTGAGGGTTCGCGGGATCCATCCTTTCCATAGTCCTGAGGCTCCTTCGGTCTTGAAAATGTGCCAGAGGAGGCGTACCATACTGCGCTCCTCGGGGGCTGCTACAGCGCTAGCGCTGCTTTGATTGACCTTTTTGGAGCTGTCTTGGTAGATCTGTGTTCGTGTCTTTCCAACGTCGAAAGGCGTTGTGACAAACGAGGCGAACGCCCCTGACAGAGCACCAGCTGTGAAGGCATCCAAGAAGGTTTCGGTGTGGTTCTCCTGCACCTGTGATCTCCTCCTTGCTTCGGACAGATCCTCTTCGAGTGGTAAGGAGTGACCATGACGCTGCTCACGATAATCCGTCAGCCTTGATCGTATCGACTCGTATCCC
Source organism: Fusarium gaditjirri (assembly GCA_013266175.1). Classification (NCBI taxonomy): domain Eukaryota; kingdom Fungi; phylum Ascomycota; class Sordariomycetes; order Hypocreales; family Nectriaceae; genus Fusarium; species Fusarium gaditjirri. The sequence goes on along the minus strand of JABFAI010000085.1, from coordinate 78,120 downwards.
CACCAGTAAAGACCTGAGAAGGGAACATCTCGCCAAAGGGTCAATGTCAAGCCTCTCCATAATGCAGTATAGCCATGAGATCCCACCATTTCCTTCACGCTTTCGAAAGCCTCTACGAGGTGATTTGTCGTCGATGCTCCATGGGCGGCTTGCATTCGTGTCTTGACAAGTTCGATCGGGCTCACGGCGGTGGCTGCTAGGACACGAGCAGCTGAGCCAGCAGTCAAAGGTGCTGATGTATCAGAAAAGTGCGAAAACGGACTCTTCGGGTTAAATCGCAAATAATCGTAACCAGTGAAGTAGATGATGTTGGAAGGAACTGCCATGACGAGCGTGGGCGATAATCCTCGCCAGAGAGTTGTGACGCCCTCATTGCGGGCAATCTTTCGGAGACCGTCAAAAGTAGAGCTGAAAGTTCGTCGTTGTACCTCTTCGACGGCACATTCGGCGGTTGCTGGAGGCGCGACGATGCCGTCTATCCTAGGCGCAGCGAGACAGAACTCGGCGTTGCCGCCAGAGAAGAAGACTTCGCGGCAGCAGGATGTGATACCAAGTTCGGCTGTTTGGGTGGGAGAGAGCGAGGAGGTAGTGATTGCGAGCTTAGAGAAATCGACGGTCGATCGAGGAGCCTGCTGCGACTGAAGCCGCACGCGGACTACATCAAGGGGCGTAACTGCGCAACGCTGGTTAGCATAAGGCTTCGGGGATAGAAAGAGATGCATACCAAGTAATGACGTTAATAAACTGCCCGACATGGCCGACACCATCTTTTGCGTCGCTGTGATATCAACAACTCCATTATTGCTGCTCCCAACTCCCGCCGGCGGTATTGATTTACTCCCACTGAGAATATCCCTCCCGTCGTTGGGGCCCGTTGGTTCGGCATCCATCATATGGCGTAGCGAAAACTCGTCATCGGCTTGGAGGGGGTTCTGGTGGTGATTATGGTGGTCATAGCCACTGGGGCGATTTGTGCCGGCAGTGGCCATTGTTGGGGGAATTCGAGGATATACGTATTCTCTTCAGTTCATGGTCGAGCGATTGGTGAGAGAACCGGATCAAAATCCGATGGAAAAGAAGAGTACTGGAGTCTCAGGGAGAAAGAATGAACAGTAGGTACTATGGATGTGAAGGTTGTCGAGATAAGGAAAGGCAAGCTGAGGTGTCGATGACGATGACTCGATGGTAGCGGATTTTTGATGGAGAGGTTTCGCAGTAGTGGCGATCTAACGGCAGAAAAAAAAAGCACCCTTTTGTCCCTGAACAAAACAATCAATGAATGAGACGTTGTGTTTGCGACGCTGAAATTATTATTTTAGAGTTCCGTGCTGGAAGTTGAATGCCGGAAGCTGATTGATAAAAGTGTCTGCCTTTGCTGTGGAATTAAAAAGAAAAAGGCAGACTCCCCGGATGGAAAACCCCGAGGCCGGCCGGAGTCGGAGAAAACGATCGGTCTGTCGGTCGGTCGGCTAGTATCGCACTCGATCAAATTGCGCTTGAATAGTGAGACCCAGAGAGAGGAGAAGTCAATTACCGATGCTCTCTCATTATCTCATGTGTGTTCTGCATAGTTTTCTCTTTATTTTACTTATCGCACTCACTTCTTACCGAGCAAATAGATAAAAAATCATGGCGATATCGCCCCCCATTGTTTTGCTAAGCCCGGGGTCGGAGCATCGGGCATTGGTACAAAGAAAACGGTTTGCGCCCTGTGAGGTCCGTACCGTGGGTATGCGGTCATTTTAGCTGCTTCTCTTGGGCTTTCTGAGAGCCGCAGATTTCCGCAGCATGATGTCACGGGGGGTTTTAATTGGTTCAATGCATATCTCTTGGACAAAAGGGTTGTTAGAGCTTCAATGGGCTCTGTAAGTGGCGCAGGGAGCAAGACATTGTGAAAAACAAAATAATAAATAAATCGAATCTTAAAATTCTTAACGCTAGAAATCTAATGATGTTATTTACTTGAAACTGTAATCTGTTATGATGGTATCTTCTCAAGGCAAGCAGAGGATCTGATAAGAGTCTAGGGGCAAGAAAACTTAAGACCTTAATCCTAAGTAATAAAAGACTTGGGTAAGTTTAGGATAAGTTTAGGATGCCTTTTCTTACTTCTATTTCAATGTCCTATATCAAGGTCTGATGTTTTCTTGCTCCCCGAGGAGAGTGTACTTGGCTGCTGATTGTTGCGATAAGATTATCAATCTCGCATTATCAATCTCTCCCCACTGTCTACTCCTTTCCAACAAACTCAAGCACTGCCTTCACAAACCCTTCAGGATTCTCCTCTGCAATCCAGTGTCCACTCTCAGGCACCGACGCAACATTAAAAGTCCCCTTTTCATGAACTTCCCCCATCATCTGCTCAGCCATCTCGCTGAACTGATTCATCCCGCCATCAAGCCCCAACGCCCTCACTTTACATTTCCCGTGCTTGTTAACCCACTCGCGATTCTCTTCTGAGTCTTTCCCGAATTCCCTGTAGATGTTGAAACCGCAGCGGAGAGCCCCAGGGCGACTAAACATTTTTACGTAGTAGGCCAGGTCTTGTTGGCTAATTGCTGATGAGTTGTACGAATATTTGTCGTAGAAGTGACCGAGGTAGATATCCTCTCTGCCCGAGACGAGAGCTTCGGGGAGGTCGAGAACTTGGTGAAACCAGAAGTGGAAATGTTGAACACCATGTGTCTTCCAGGTATCCTCGTGAGCTTGGGTTCCTGGGAGGGGGCACTCTCCCCAGATGACAGATGCTGTGCGATCGGAATATCGTGAAGCAAACGTGTATGCTATCATACCGCCGATATCATGCCCGGCAATATGAACTGGATCTTGGATGGAAAGATGGTCCAGAAGTTTCAGGATATCAGACGCCATGGCGGTCTTGGTGAAGCCTGTCTGAGTTCTGTGCGAGTACCCAGCTCCCCGGTAATCTGGGGTGATCACACGATATCTGACAGGCATGAGTATATCACAAGCTGATGGTCTATATGGCTTACCCAGCTGAAGAAATAGGACCAATGACTTTTCGAAACTGATATGAAGTCTGAGGAAAACCATGGATCAAGACCACAACGCCTTTCTCATCTCCATCAGGCTTGGCGTCTGTGTAAGCGATACCTACACCATTGTCGAGAAACGCAGTATAGAAGGGACGGTCCATCCTGATAGGCTTTGTAGTAAGATTAAGAATAAATGTGTTTTTATGATTCTTTCAGTGGTGAGCTATCTCTTCCATGCGCCCACTCTGAGACCTTATATCGTGTGTGAGACGACGTTGGCATGACGCTCGATGACGCTGAAGACTTGAGATTACAAAGCGATCGTCTCAAAATTCACGAGGAATTACATAAAACAAAGATAATGACACCAATCAGTAACCAGTACGGACAGCAGAATCCATCCAAGAGCAAAGTTGTGAGCGCGAACAGTAACTCAGCCGCTATAGGGTATGTAAATACGCCATCAAGATACCCAGTTGTGTGTTTCATGCCACTCTCGCTACAACGGGCCCGATATGCTCTGCATATACGGATATGCTTGGGATGATCCGAATGATTCAATGGCCTGCTAATTTTACTCAATTCACTCAATATCGTTCTGTATTGATCAACCGTTTGGATTTGTAATGCCCAGTCACCGTCTATTGACCGCACTAACCTAATCCATCCACCGTAAATCGATCACCCACTATGACTCTGCCGGCGAACCACAGCATTCTATTCGTGCTCTTTGCATCATTATCATCAACCACTTCAAATCCAACCCCTGCCCCTGATCAATCTCCCTCATCCTCACTTGACTCAATCGGCGGACATTTGCTCTGTATAGCCTCAACGTGACCATGAATCTATTGTAATAAGTAACCTACCGCTTCTAAGATAACTTCGGACATAACGGACAAGAGAGCATCATGACTTCAAACCCAAACGAGCTCGACTCGGAACTTGAGTCTTTTCGACAGAAATGGATCTCGGATCTGAGGACGAGGAGTGAACACCCAGAAACTACCGAGGCTCCGGCTGGACCCTCAAGACGACCTCATCATGGTCCTATCTCATCGTTGCCACATAAGCATGTACCTGCGCCAGCGGATGACGGTGACGATGACTATGTGCAAAGCCGTGCTTTCGATCAAGATGAACCCGTAACCCCGGCTTCTCAGGATGTTCATCATGATCGGAAGGGAAAGAAACTCGTTTCTGCCCTGGACCATTTTGAGGAGGCGATGCATAAGGAGGATCAGGGCAATATGGGTGATAGTCTCAAGCTTTACCGCAAGGCTTACAGAGTATGCAACTCCAATTCAGCTCATGAGAAACCCTGCTAAATTGCCTACAGCTTGACAATGGTGTTGATCGGAGATATCGTGAGAAGCATTTCCCCCAAAAGACAGCTCCTCGACCCGTCTCACCAACAGCTACTAAAGCCTCCGCACCAGAGGCCACTCATCCTTCTAAGCCAGAAGAAGTTGTAGAAGCAAAGCCCCTACCTATAGGCGAACTCATCGCCAGCTTCTCTAGTTTAAAAATCGAGCCTGCTCCCCCTCCTGTCGAGGGCATGCCCGAGCCACCATGTCCTATGGCCGATCTTCCCGACGAGATCCTCATCCACATCCTCCGCGACGTTGCAATCACAGATGTCGGAGACTTCGCCCGCTTATCCCGAGTGTGCAAGCGTCTCGCGTACCTTGTTGCCTCAGAGCAGCGCATCTGGCGCCGTGTAGCTCTTGGCTCAGAAGTTGGTTTCAGCTCACAGATATACCGTTTCGAAAAGGGCGTTGAGTGGGACGAACTGCCAGAGGAGGAACAAGAGGGCCCTGAGATTCAGGACGGTTTCGTAATCAGCCCCTCTGAGCTTGTACAGCGGAGATGCGATGCCAATATCGCTTTCACGGAATCCCTCATACCTTCTATATACCCAACCTGGAAGCAACTTTTGCGCTCACGACCACGGATTCGTTTCAATGGCTGCTACATCTCTACAGTCAACTATGTCCGCACTGGACAAGCCTCTACTAACCAGCCTACGTGGGGCAATCCCATCCATATCGTTACTTACTATCGGTATCTCCGTTTCTTCCGTGACGGCACACTTATCAGCCTCCTCAGCACTGCCGAGCCCGCAGATGTCGTGCACCACCTGACTCGCGAGGAGCTCAACGTCCACCGCGGCGTTGCACAGCCCCATCTCCCCTCTGCCGTCATGGCACTCGCTCTTCGCGGCCGCTGGCGCCTGTCCACCGCTGCTGACCGTGATGAAGGCTCTGACACAGACCGGCCCGGCCCAGCTACTGGCAAGCATGATCGAGACCGTGATCCTGAAGGTGATGTCTTTATTGAGACTGAGGGCGTAGGATCCAAGTACATGTATCGCATGGACCTCTCTATGCGAAATGCTGGCAAGGGGTCCCGGAATAACAAGCTTATCTGGCGTGGCTTCTACAGCTACAACAAATTGACAGATGACTGGGGTGAGTTTGGCTTGAAGAACGACAAGCCATTCTTCTTCAGCCGTGTCAAGAGTTATGGATTTGGGGAATGATATACTATACAGCCAGCCAAAGAGATATGCTGAATGACATTGCTCTGATCTCATTTAGAAGCATAGATTATTCCAAGAATGAGTATACGAGTTCAATTCTGCCATAGCGGAGTAAATACGTTTGGCCATCTTCACGTCTGAACGCACATGTTCTCAGCAAATATTTCACTTCCAAGCATTCATTCTCAGAGGCTGATCTGTGGTCATTGATACGTAAATTTGTAATATACTGATAATGCCATAATCGTGACATTACAGGCTTTAACTCTTTTATAGATCCTTCAGCAACATCCGACTTCATCCCTTCCATGAAATGGCCTTCGCCAAATCCGTCCTAAAAACAATGAAGATGCAAGATATATTAAACATCTTCCTAGTTGTAGTGCCCAAACCAGAAACGCCTTCATCGCTGGCCGAAGAATCTGGCATGCTTAGATAGAAAATATTCGTAGGAATGTAATGCCATCAATGATATTCCCAAAAGATTTGCAGATGCTGAGCATCCAAGTGACAAAGTAAATGAGTGAGGAACGCTTCTGCGCAAAATCAGGCGAGCGTCGTCGCCGGGTATCAATTCGCAAATGAAATTTTGCGTGAAATAGGGGACACTTTTGATCGAGCATATAAACAGCGTCAAAAGCTCAAATATCCAGAATCCTTCACCTGTCCACGCTACCGAATTCTCTTTCCATCCAAGAACTTGGGACTATGTCCCTCGTAATACTGATTATTGTATTGGTTCTGGTACTGCATGGCCTTGCGTGCTTCGTAGTCTGCCTTTTCGTCCTCATCAAGACTGAATGCCTTCTTAAGCCATCCAAATGCACTCTTCTTCTTCTTGACTCGCTTTCCTCCAGCCTGGGTTGTAGCTCGTGAAGTTACAGTGGCAGCATCATCGTAGGTCGCTGTTGTAACGCTGCTGAGAGTACTCATACCGCCCATTCGTGAAGGCTGGTTACGTTGATGACCTTGGAAGTATCCTGAGGGACGATATTGGACATCTGCTGGGCCGGCAGTATGAGGTCTCTGCTGTAGAGGAGAGTGAGGCGATGCACGGACAGGGATCGTATTATGATAGAACTGGTGATGCTCGGAGTGAGGCGAAGGCATCACAGGGATATTCGCTTGAGTTGATGAGAAGTCTGCATGTGAGATGGCCCTAGGAAGTCGATGAGGTTGCTGCACTTCAAGATCAGAGCCAAGGGTGTAGTCGGGTGCATGAGATCTGGCCGTACGAGGTGCTGTATTAGAGGGAGATGGGCGGCTGGGCGGCGGCTCGGCATAGGTGCGTGGAGGGATGTGAATCGACTCAGGTGGGTTCTTCTTCAATGAGACTCGTTGCCGTAATGAGGTCCGCTTCTGTAGTCCCATTGCATCCTGAACAGTCTGGGTGAGCGTTCGTCTGTGAGTCTGTTCCTCAACTTCTTCGGGGGCTGGGATATGTATAGTAGAGGGTGTTATAGTTCGTCTTTGGCTCTTTTCTTCGAAACGAGGCGTCTCAGGGCCTGGAGCTACAGGAGCTGCCGCGGATTTTGGGGTGTAGACCTTGGGTTGAAGGATGTATAAAGGCCCATCATCGAAACCGCTATGTGCATCACTGTTATCAGGTTCCTCCGTCTCTGGCTGTTTTGCATCACCTGCAACAGACGCCCTAGGAGTAGTCGCGCCAGATGAAGGGGATGTAGCACTAAGGTTAGGTCCAGAAGATGAGGGTGACACGCTTGCGCTGATATTAGGCCTAGGTGAAGAAGTTGAGGCACTCAGGTTTGGGGAAGGTTTGAAGCTCGCGCGTTGGTACGTCGTAGGTGGTAGTAGGGGCGTGCCTCCAGGAAGAGGGAAATCACTGAGAGTATTCACTTCGGGATCGTCTTGCGTCATGTGGGATGCACGATGACTCTCACCACTACGAATGCTGGCCACGGGCGTAAGCGATTTCGTGTTGGATCTTGTCGATGGAGAGGCGACTTGAGCAGACTCTTCAGATTTTGGCTCGTCGACTGGGATAGTGAACGGAGGGATAGTTGCCTTCAACACGTTAGCACAGGAAAAAAGCAAGGCTGATGCCAACTTACCCAGGTCTTGCGGCTAACCTCGCCAGCTGTCTTCTCCATTTCAGCCACGATAGTCATGAGTTTAATAACTAATCCGTTCAAATCCTGCGCCTGATTGTTCAAGTCGTCGAAAGTGTTGAGCCAGCCATCAGCGTTACCCTTCATAGCCCGGTAGATACTGTCCAGATCAGGATCGGACTCAGGCCATTTAATATTCTTGTGTTCATTGAGCCATTCCATAAAAGCTTCACTAGAACGAAGTCCCGCATCGATGTCGTCGTCCCATTGCTTCATGGCAGCATTCGTTCGCGCCAGGATATGGTCGATCCTCTCATTCCCGGCAAGAATTTTTGCTCTGAAAGCCCGATCCTCAAGCATGTTTTCGAAGGCTTGTCTGTTGGCCATGGGAAGCTGAAGAAGAGCGATGCGCTCTGTGAGATCCTTGTGGGCCTGCGCAAAGTCTTCAAGCATCACCTCGAGAAACTCATCGACCTCATCAATATGGCCTTGAAGAATGGTCACGACTTGACCATTATCGGCAGCCAAACTGTTGAGCAAGAGATATACACCAAATGTAATTTGCGAGATGAGTTTGTACATTTCATGCTGTTGCTGTCCAGGTCGATAACGCCATAATGCGTCGAATGGTTCGTCCTCAGCAGCCTGCTCTAGTAGTCTTCCCCGACGACCTTGTGCATCGAGTTCTCTCAATTTAGGTTTACCGGGTCCTTCGGTCTCGGATGTGACTTCGTCCAGAGATTCGGCGAAGGCATCCTGTAAAGACGGGATAGGGTGTGTCGGAATGGATTGGTTCGGCGCTCTATATGATCTATAGCTGTCGGACGAAAATCGGCGGTCTACCTCTGATTCTCCAATGTCATGTTCTGAAGCATCGTTTCCATCGTCGGATGTTGGCACAAGGACGATTCGTAGCTCACCCCCGTCATACGTTAACGGTTGAAGCTGGCTGGCGGCCATGGTGGCGGTGCCACTGCCCGAAATAGACACTTGTGACGAAGGCCTAATGGCCGAGGTCATCATGGAGGCGGCGGATGTGAGTGGTTATAGGTGAGGAACGGTAAGCCTCCTAGAAGGGATTTTTTTTGGGAAGCACAAAGGCGCGTAGCCAAGGAGAAGGCGTTGGAAACGTCGGTACGACTCGAATCGAGAATGAGGTTGGGCGAATATGCGCGTAAGACGATATGTTACAGCGTGAGATATCGAGGAACGAGTGGAAGTAGTTGGAGACAAAGGAGGGGGCTGAATCTATCGCATCGTGGAAGCGCCGCCGAGAGCCAAAATTCAGGCGACAGAGACAGCCATGGCACCAAAAAAATAAATAAATAAATAAATAAATAATGAGTCACGGTATTGAAGTCGAGTCGGATGGTGTAACAATAGCGATACAACGGTTATTAGTCGAGTGAGACGGCCAAGGCTGGACGTTGAACCGCAAAGCTAAGTAGAGATCTGCGGGAGAGAGTGGGAGCTGGAAAGAGGTCGCAGCTCTATCTGTAGCGCAGGTCTTCAAAGGGGAGAGATCATCAGCTGATCAGATCAGGGACTGGACTGGGACCTAAAGCTAGGTACAAAAGGCCGCCCAGAGCCAAGCGTAATTGTTGCAGTTGGCTGTCGAGGGGGGTTCGGGTTGACAATCCGGGGTAGGCGTACTGTAGAGTCCACTAAAAGAAGCCCAGCGCTGATGGAAGGGTCCCGCCACAGCGAGGATAGACGATGTTGATGAAAGGCAAATAGTTATATGAAGTCGAGATGCAGGAGAAGGTTGGTACCTGGAGACTATCTCATGAATCGGTCGATGCGATATGAATGCCCTTCTCATCTGCGATTCACTGAAGCTACCTTCCTTACCCAGGTACCTAGGTAGGTTACCATTCTGTCTGGGCTTCGCCTCCTTCCTCATCATTAGCCTGTGACTAGTAACAAATCCTGTCTTGTCTCGTCTCGTCTTGTCTTGTACTGTTCCCGTGTCTCTGGACCTCCCCTGACTCTGAGCCTCGCCAGCAGTGGCCACCCATCAACAACGGGGCCGGGTACTCTTGGCGAACTAAAGTCCAGGTACCATCGCGCCGCCCCCTGCTGGTTCTTGGCCAGGCCTTGACGCCCCCTGAAAAAAGGCCCCGGGATTGGCCCACTACGATAGTAGGGGCTCTACTGGCCTGGGCTGTAGTTGGGCTCTGAGTGGATTGACTGGATATCTTTGATATGAGATTTTGCAATTGGAAGATTCGCCGATGGAATATTAATTGCACTGAATCTATTAATTGTCGACGACCCAATCACTCAAGGCAAAGAGGTTGAACACGTTGAGCACGTTAAACACGTTATCTTCTGTGGCTAGCTCAAACCCAAGGTGGGCGGCTGAAAGTCCTCATGGAATCTGCTGAATAGACTCAAAAGTGTACCTGGCTAACGCTCGTAGTGGTTAATGCTGTTGCCACATGACAAGTCAACATGTTATTTGCAATCACGACAAGAAATGAGTCCCCTTAGTCGTGTTACTGAAGGCGCAGAGGGAAATATCAGGGAAATGCACCGAATTAGTGGTAGCAAGGCTCTGTTTTCAATGTGCAGCCCTACAGCCTACAGGTCAACGTTGGTGCATTGGGCAAACCTGATCAACATGGAAAATCGTGCAAGCAAGCCCAAATCAGTGCCGATCAATAGTTCTAGGCCTACGGAGCAAAGACCTCCCACTTTCCCTTCTTAGTCTTTTTTGGCTTGCAGAAGCTGGCGTGGCCCTTCAACGGGCGTCGGGCGGCTTACAATAGCCACGCTGCCACAGACATAGCAGAGCAAAGACAGGGTCAATCAGTTGGACAACCTCAAGACAATGAGACCCATTTGCATACCTCGATATTAGTAGCTTGCCGCGCTTCGCCCTATCGACAATGTCGCCATCCCGCCAAGACGATCAAAAGGCTAATTTTCCGGTCTATCGATGTAAAGCGCCTGACAATTGCAGACATTGAAATTGCCTCGTTAAAGTCACGATACTAACGGAGTCTGCAACACGATTTGCCTGTCCTGGCCGATTCTAGCTCAGGGGCACGCATCTGAGGCCCCATGTTGCGTGTTACGCTGGTCGGGCCCCTCAGCCAATAACTCGACTCTAGACGGAGGAATCGTAAAAGTTGAATGATTCGGTGGATACAGCACCTCAGAGGTCTGGCGATTCGATCTTTGATATCGCCGTTGGGTGTCTCATTGGGGGAGAATTGCAGCTATCGAGGTAGACCTGAGGAATGCTGAAGAGACACAACCCTACCAAGGCTGCAGAGGCAAGGGTCCTGCAGAATGCACGGCTCATCAACTGGACCAGCATCCGGGAAGAAGCAATTCCATTCAGCTGGAGACCTTCGGGAATTGCTGCCCACTCAATATCAAACTCAAAAAAATCAATCGCTGACCGACATTCCTGTTGTGTCTCTCCCACGGTAATAACTCCAAGGAGCATTTCGTGGGTTATGCTTGTTCAGGGGCATGACCCTCATGGCCTCGTGTCAGATATACAAGGCAATTAACCTCCACTCGAAATCATGGATTTCCTGTTATCGGCAGTTTAATAGAGTTCAGTGGCAGGGTGGCCAGCACCAGAAGGGCTTTGTTCGTTATCAGGCTGCTGATCTGACGGGAGCTTCCGTTTACAATAGACAGTTTAACTTCATCTCATCTCTGATAAATGATATACGAGATTACAGGCTGAGCCTCTGCGACAGCTGGATGTATGCATCCGTGTCTAGATCATGGAGTCTTAAAATTGTTGCTATCTGTCCCCATCTCAAAGCCGAAACGTCACAAGAGACATTCTTACAACAAATCACAAGAACACAACGTGGAGCTATTTTAGGCACATCCTTCTCATCTTCATTAATCCTTCATTAAATCGTCTACTCTTTATGGAGACTGGAGTTGTCTTATGAGCCAAGCCACATGCTTATTAGAGCTGCGCCATCTACTTTGGCGTCCATCAGCAGACAAACATAACATAAGACGCGATATAGCCTCCGAATATCTCGGAGAGTGAATGTATGGAGTAATAACAAGGTTAAGATTTAAGATTGGCGATATCTGCAAGATTCTAAAAGCTTTTGTAATTTTATATAAATTTCCCAAGTGAAGCTTCTCATGGCGATGACTGCCCAATCAGGCTAAAACTCCATCTCATCATAAGCCACGTCCCTTGCGGCTGGGGAAAAAATATCATCATCTCAGCTCCTAAACCTGACCCAACATACCCGTTATTCGTTTCTCCCTACACCGAAATCAAAAGTGAAATGCGCCTCGAGAACCCCTTTAGGCTCGGCCACGATCTCTGGGATCCCTCCAATCGCTTCGAAACATCCTGGCTCTTGAGCCCGTGGCTTCTCTTCGCCTTCCGTGCTGCCATCAGCATATACGCCTTCGTTACGCGATTCTTCATCATCGGGTGGCAATGCACGCACGAAGAACTCGGCGGTTGTAGGGATGTCGGCAGGTCCTTCAGCTACTTCACCATCTTGACGTACTGGGGCATCGCTTTCTACTTTGCTGTTGCGGCGGTCCATACCGCCACATACGCTCTACGAGGCCGGGCATTGCTCGACGGTCTCCCGCGACCGCTGCAGGCGCTTCATGCGCTGTTCTACTCGACTATCGTCACGTACCCGTTCCTTGTGACGATCGTCTATTGGGTCGTTCTGTACAAAGGGCCTTGGTTTCCTGAGGAGTTCAACGCCTGGAGCAACATCAGCCAGCATGGGTTGAACAGCCTGTTCGCTCTCTTCGAAATTATCGTCCCCCGAACGAACCCCCCTCAATGGGTGCACATCGCGTGGCTGATCTTTATTCTTGCCCTTTACCTTGCCCTTGCGTTCCTCACCTACGCGACGCAGGGGTTCTACGTATACAACTTCCTGGATTATCAACATGTGGATGGACGAGGCATTGTTGCAGGATACATTCTGGGTATAGCGGTCGGAATTGTCATCATATTTTGTATTGTCTGGTGCATAATCTGGGTTCGACGATGGTTGACGGAGACGAAGCTTGGTATGGATGGTAAGTTTGCGCAGCAGCCTGCCGACACCAATGATATTGAGCTGGCTTCTTCTGGTAACAAGTACGCTATTGGAAACAGCCCCGAAGCGCAGGACAGGGTCTATTGAGCTTGTCTATCATAATTATTGGGAACATGGGGTATTGAAGAGCCAAGTAAGGCGTTATGTGTGGGCATTTCTAAATTACACGGAACGAGCTTGAACGATACCATTTACCAGACCATGCAATCACAAAGCGGCGTTAATTAGTAATAGTTAATGAGTTAATAAAACCCTCACAAGATATGCGAGACGCGAAGCAAATTGTGCATGAACAGGTCCAATCTAAACAGTATTTTGAGCCTCATGTTTTCTTGCTCATAGCCATCCGATTGATTCACTAGCCTTGAGCCTCATCCTAGTATCACAGTATATGTACAACGCCCATGCATCCGTCACGCCGATACTTCTGAAAAAAAAAAAATACGTCTAGCACTTGACCAAAATTCCACGTCGCTTCTCTGACTCACGAATCTCAAACATGACCTGAATGCCAACGAACAAACAAGAGCACGCAGTAACAAGGAAAATAAGCCCTGTTTGTGTTTGTGTTAGTGATATGCTTCCACAGAGTCTTGATGTGCCACATACCTGACCAGTCATGCAAAATGCTCTGGATGATGCTCTGCAAACCGTCCAGCCCAACAGCAAAGCCAACCAAGTTGGCTGAAATCATCATGAGCACGTTACCCACGCTACCTACACAGCAGAGCATACGGTATGCTGTTGGCCGGTCCTCCCACTTGCTCTTGGGGAACATTGCCGCTGCAGTCCACTCAGGTATCATAAACAGAACAATCAGCCAGCCCCAGATCAGCAGGCGGAGCTGAATGTCGTGCCAAAGTGCCACGAACGTGAATACAAGCAGGAATGTCACAATGGACCGCACAGTGGACCGCCAGTTACGGAACGATGAGCCACCCAAGGGAATGTAGATGTACCTGATCAACCAGCGGTTGTACGAACGGTGCCATGCTCTCCAGAAGAGCTGTGTGCTGTAGTTGTTGCTCACACACCGCACCATGTTTTCAGGCGGATCAATCCCATCAACCAGTGACCAAAGTCGGAACATACGCCAAGGGATCAGAAGCTTCAGCCAGATGATATGGAGGTTCATGAAGGACAGCATTGACAATTGTGCAGCCGTGTACGAACTCCAATCAGGCTTCCCCTTGCTGATCGCACCAACCCAGTCAAAGTGCAGGATGACCTCCATTGACAGCAAGACCAAGAGGAAGCGGATACCATATCGGATTGTTCGGCTTGTTTCGATGCTGGCAGCTCTGTATTTCGACTGTGAGATGTAGTCATTAAATGTGAGGATAGGTCCTGTCAAGTAGAGCGGCGCATAGATGGCATATGCCACATAGTTGCGGAAGGTGAAGTCCCGAGGCTCTGCAGAGATGCTGACACGATCTCTTTCGGAGAGGTTTGCTGGGTCCAATTGCTTCTTCTATAAGCATCAGAGCATGATCAGAAATAATTCCCAACTCCTAAGCAACATGATGACTTACCTCGAGCGCATTCGAGTTGCCGCGATCAATACTCCAGTAGTAGTCTAAGTTGAAACTGACAAGACGTAGAATGGTGATGTTAAAAAGAACCTCCCAGCGTGCTAGGATTCCCTGGAATGTGCTGTCCATGCGAGCTCCCAAGTTCATCAAATCCGAGTTGAGTAGTCTCATCTTGTTCTTATACAGGCCCATTTGTGGGGGTGAAATGAAGCTAAATAGAACTCGGAACCGCCATCCTTCGGTCAATTCGTTGGCGAAGAGGATCGCAATGTTGAAGATCCAGGTAGCAGCGGGCACATATCGTCGAGGAAGCTTGGTCGCAAGCTGGAAATTGGTCCAGAGGATGAAGAAGATCTTGAACGCGGAAAGTCCGTGTAGAGCAAACAAGAATATGAATGCGAATAAGAAATCGAATGATGCTCGCTGGTCTAATCGGTTGCGTCCTCCCTGGCTTCGCTCAGGCAATGGCTTGTACTTGTTCCAAAGCTTCCTCAGAAGCGGGTGGAAAAGAAGGAGAGAGCCCATGTAAGGCATGTTCTCGCGGAAAACACCATATTGCGCATCAGAGACGTCGATCTGCCGTCCAGGAATCCAGCCCGGGGATAGCCATCGCTTAAATTTGGGGTATCGAGGATCAGTTTCTGGTCTTTTTTAGTTTGGGGACGCACAAAGATTAGCGGTAGAGATATACCTCGGGAGACATCGTACGTGATCCAGAACATGTAAGGAATGGCCACAGCAAAGACAGCATAGTAAAGGAAGAACTCGGGCGTCTTCCATTTCGACGGCTGCGCTCTGCTCCGCTCCTTCGCTGCAGAGTCCTTCTTTATGCTAGGATCTGATCGCGCTTCGATAACGTTCTGGTAGGGAATAGAAGAGGCTGTAGTGAATCGTGTGTCGAGAGTATCATGGTCGTAGAGACTGGTCAAGAAAGCTAGAGGACCCATGACGGCGGTGGCTGAGGGTCAATGCGACGAGCTGCTTAGCGCATGGCGGAACGCGCGGAAGAATAGTAATTGCAACAAAGCGGCAGAAGTGAATTGATGCGAAAAGCGAGCGTGAGAAGAGATAAAAGCAAGCCGCACGTGTAGAGAAGTTGATGTAGTCGTGGCCTTCGTGGGGTGCGTAAGATGGAGCTAGTGGTGTTGAGAAAAAGGGACCTCTCCCACCGATCCGAGGCACGGTTCAAGGTGGGCTGCTCTCCACTCAGTGGCTGCAGGGGGTTAAAGCTTCAAGGGAAAGCCCCTGAAAACCAAAATAGGGAGAATGTCACTCGTCCGCTTGGCTTTTAAGCGGGGACTCGATCTAACATTAGAACTCGGTTTAATATGAAACTGAATCTAGACGATGTTTGAAGGTGAAAATATTTTTATTACTATGTACGTCCATCTTTGTTCATAAGCATTATGACGGTGTTTAGACAAGAATCATTAATGATCAGGGGCAAGTTTAGGGTAGGCAGCTCGAAAAAAGGCAACCATTTGGGTGGGAGGCTGGGAGCTGAATGTTGCAGGCCACAATAGCACAATGCAAGCTCATGAATATGTCTGGCTGCAAACATGCTGCACAAAAGCAGTGATACTGTCTTTGGTGTGAGGGAAAGATAATATTTTTGGACTTCGTTCTGCGTCTCCTGAATTTCCAATTCACCATCAAGCATCCAGTTATCTTAGGAGCTGCACTTTGCAAAGAGATCCAAACAACAAGCATTTATGCATACACAATTGTTCTATAACGAGTTCACCGATGTATCACTGAGATTGATGTACCTTGAGTTTCAATCATGGTGTCTGACTACTATGATAACTTCACCTGTGACTCCGTGAGGTTATCCGTCAGAGGATACGAGTATCTGAACTATTACCAATTTGAATTATGGAAGGCAACCATACTGAAGACATGCTGTAAGAACTGTAGGGAGATCGCCCAGGGACTTACCAAACTGTACGAAAGGTTGCCCAAAGCTATTATGCCCTGGCTGACGTAGTTGCTGATGCCTATACTGAGCCTCCAGCTCACGAGAAAGACAGAAGTCTAGACTATGAAATTGAATCACACGACACGATCAGTATGTTAGAGCAACACACAAACCGTCACACTCGGAACTTTAGTATGATCTAATGGGTTAGAAACCTAAAGTGCAGCTTGGAAATAACCCTGGCAAACTTCCATGCCTATCATGTGCCAACTAGCAAATCACAACATTTAGTAACGATAAGCAAGGAGAGAAAGGAAGAGAGCATAAAGTTGAGGCTCTTCTTGGGGTTATAAGTATGTGCTGACCTGGTTGCTGGACTAGCCTTCCGTTGTTATCATTTCATAGTAAATTAAAACTTGTATGAATAAATTCCATCTCAACTCAACTCACAAGACACTCAAATATCTCATCCTTATCCTCACCTCACCACTCGTCTCTACATCTCTAAGCTACTTGGTGGTTCGAAGTATCTGAAGGCCATCATAGGCTCCTCAAGTAAGAATTCAGAGCGAGAACCTCAAGCCCCTTCCACTAACGTGTCTAGTCTTGGTAAGGCTACCCATTCCCTCATCTTTGTTCCTCCCCTTCTTCCCTTCACATCTTGAGACTATTCATTTCAACATCCAGGGACCAAAAAACTCATGATATGGAAATCAATCGTTGCAATACCCCATACTAACCATCTTGACTCATCCCAGAACCGTCCTCGCTTCAGCAATACAAAACCAACCATCTCATCAATCCTCGACCCTCTGATTCAAAATGTGCAACTGGAACATCTATCTTTGGAAGTGCAACTGCTGGACCCTAGCCATCAAAGAACCCTGCCACTCTCGCCGTCAGCAGAAAACAGCCAACTGCAACCAGATCCAACAGGTCAAGAAAGAATGGGTTCACATTCAGGATAAACCATGTGTGAACCACCGAGCGAACGCGAGTCTCTATGCCAATGGACCGACTGCCAAATGGGAGGATATAGAATCCACTGCTTATCAGAGCGCGAAGAGTCTTGCTGAAAGGGGAGAGTTTCCCGACTTTGTTGAGTAGAGCGGTTACTTGGCTAGTCATCTGATACGTGGTTGGCCAAGCTTTTGCCAGGATAGTATGGGATTAGTATTAATATCTTTATTTATTATCATTAATCCAAAGACTTCCATCCGCCCCTGAATATTTTCCATGGCATAATTTCGTCCTAGGATGGAACACTTTATTGCCTCAGGGTCTGTTTCTCCAATTTCTTCCGTATCTCCTCATTAATGTTTTGCATAGCCTTCACCAATGGCATAACATCCCTATTACCTCGACACAGTAAAGTCGATTGATCGCTCAGTCGCTCAAGTGCTTTAATATCTGCCATGTAAGAGCGAGGATCTGCAGCTCGCAGTATCGTATTAGCCAGGTAGGCAAACGCGACGAAGCATCGATATGCACCGAACAAAGCCGTCATTGTTACCCCGTACGGGTATATAACCAATAAGCGATTAAGAGCTGCGATAAGACGGCGAGCTGCGTCTTCCACCACGGGAGAGTCTGGAATGTCCAAATCTGTTGTTGGAGGTCTTGGAGAAGTTGAGTTGAGGAGAGCCATCTTGCGGAACATGTAGATGATAGAAGTGTAGCCTGTCAAGATGACATCGGCTACCACCCATATGTCTCGTTCGTTATCTTGGGCACCTTCCAGCCATTCAATCTGTTATGAGTCAGTAGAAGCATCCATAATGGTGTTGCAATGTATTACCAGCTGCCACTCGGTGAAGATCTGTTGCATCTCGCGACAAAGGTCTTCGGTCTTAGCTACAATCTCAGGCTTGGTGGTGTTTTCTGGATCGTCGAGCATAGCGAAGAACCGAGCGATTATAAGACTGACTCTGGAACTGGCTAAAAATGCGATCGTCTGCATGCCCTGCGGTAGAGGGTCCGAATCAGGGTCCAGCCATGGTAGGTTGACTTTCCATATGTCGTTGGTGATAACTGGAGGGGTATTGAGGATGAGTCGGTAAAAGAGATCAATCTGGATGACTTCCCAGAACCCTCGTCTCTCATTATCGCACTTGGCCTCACTGAAAAACGTGTTGCTCTCATCCGAGTCTAGCTTGTGAAGGTTGAGGGCCTGGCAATATTCGCATGCATGTTTAAACATCTTCCAAGCAAGATCGTAATCGAAGAACTCAGCAGCCACGCGACTCTAGATGACACGTTAGATCACATGAGATTAGTGCGATAGAGACATACTGTGAAAAGAGCGGCGATTAGATCTGTCATGGTCCCTGATGCTTCTCGCTCCCAGCTGGGTACTGCACGCAAACATCCCAGGTAGCTTAAGTTCAAGTAGCCGAGGCTCGAGGTCGAAGCAACATTGCTAGCTTTTAGACTGCAGCCATGATACATTATGCTATAGTATATGACGAGAATGACCGGATCAACGTGGATGTGTGGTAGATTGATGATGTCAGGAATCAGGTCGATGATTCGCCTGTCCAATAAGCCTAGGAACATACAAGCAGGCATGTGCTGAAAGTAGTCTATTAATGTCAGTCAGAATAGATGATTGCGTCGGAGAAGACGTACTGGCAACCCAAGTCTTGGCCAAGTCTGTGGGTATGTCTATCGAACTGGTAATGGCCGTGGAGCCAAACGACCTCTTCCTCAGCTCCTGAACTTGATCGACTGCATCCTTCAGAACAGTCATAGCATCCATCTCACGGTCAGGATTATGAGGCGTCAAAGCACTGGACTCATGGCCCGTAGTGCTAAAAGCCACCGGCGAGGAGGACACCTCTGAGCCATCGCCAGAGGGTGTTGGTATTGATTGGCCGTTGGTGGATGAAGATCCAGCTGCAGTCTGTGCCTCGAGCCGTTGCAAGCGATCAAGGATAGTCGACAGAGCAGCATTTGAGCCATCCACTGAGCTGAAAGAGTCAATGACCGATACTCAATGCCACAACCAAGACTACTCACAGGGCTGGATCGATCAATGGCCGCGCAGACCTCCTCTTGACCCGAACAGGATACACGCATTCTAGATCATTTGGCTTGCAGCGACCACATTGCGGCATAACACGATTGCATCGAACTTTACGTTCCTTGCATCTTTTGCACTGGAGTCATATCAGATACAACTCGGAGTCATACTCTGCCCGGCAGTTAAGAAAGGGAGCTCACAGAAAGACGATTTAATTGCTCTGATCCGGTGACCCCGGAGGACGACATGTCGAAGAGCCTCAAGATCAATTGGCAAGAAAAGTCCGAGATGAATCTGGTATGATAATTGCAAGATCAGATGGTGACGGAGATTCGGTCTTATCTGCCCCCGCAGTCAGGCCAAGAACAATACGAAGAAAACCAGTACGTAAAACCACACTATCAAAAAGAACAATGCAAAGCCACAGGAAGCGCAGTAAACTCAAAATGGACTGTGTTTGCCCAGGTTCTAACTTCTGGGTGATGGACTGTATGGATACAAAGACTCGAGCGAGCGCCACTTACCACTTTGAGTATATTTACGAGAAAGCTTGGCATGCTAGAGTCCGAAAGTCCGTGCCAAGCCTGGGGTTCTCGCCTGGAGAATCGGACTTTCAAAGTCCGAATTGCTTCAATGATCCACAGTCTGTGGGAATGCCCGGGCGAGCGAGCCAACATGGGGCTTATGGGGTTGTATAAGTTAATTTTCTTTGTCTTTGACTCATATTTCATCAAATAAATACTCAATTATTTGCTTCAATGTTCTTCTCTCAAACATCTTCATGCTCTTCAAGCCTTGACAGTTCTTCAATCACAGGCTAAGCCATCTCTGGTCCTGAATCTTCAACCCGAGCTTCATTATCCTTCATATACACTAGAGGCATCACCAATCAGAAGTGAACCTTCAAAAATCATTCACGATGGAAACCAGCCCACAGCTCAGCTCTGGGGCTGGTACCCCCAAGCGATTCTACAACAACGACATCGGCTCAACATGCTCAACACACGTCTGCAACGAGAAGAACACTGAATTTCCTATAAGTGAAGACGACGAGTACCAAAACAACGAAGAAGTTGTACAACTGGCTCGAGAACTCACCAGGCGATCAAGTGCTGCACCAGGGACCCTCTTCCCCCAAGCGAGCGGTCCATTGAACCCCAGCAGTTCAAGCTTTAATGCGAAAAAATGGGCAAAGGCATTCTATGACCTACGGACTGATACGTCTGAAGGAAACCCGCCAAGAACAACTGGTGTGGCGTTTCGAAACTTGAACGTATTCGGCTTTGGGTCAGATACAGACTTTCAGAAGAGCGTGGGCAACATCTTCCTTGAGGCTGGCACCATGGTCAAGAAGCTTCTGCATGATAAGCAAAGAAGAGTCGATATCTTGCAGAACCTGGAGGGTGTTGTTCATAGCGGAGAGATGCTGGCTGTGCTTGGTCCTCCAGGTTCCGGCTGTTCGACATTTCTCAAGACTATTGCCGGCGACACACACGGATTCCATATCGACGATACTTCGGAGATCAACTACTCCGGCATTAGGCCCGAAGAAATGCGCTCCGCGTTTCGTGGCGAGGCCATTTACACAGCTGAAGTTGACCATCACTTTGCGCATCTCACAGTAGGCGACACACTCTACTTCGCCGCCCGAGCTCGCTGTCCGAAAAATATCCCAGAGGGCATTTCTCGACGTGAATATGCAGAGCATTTACGAGATGTCACAATGGCCATGTTTGGTATTTCTCATACCAAGAACACTCGCGTGGGAGACGACTTTGTCAGGGGTGTCAGTGGAGGAGAGAGGAAACGAGTGACAATTGCAGAGGCAGCATTGAGCTATTCGCCGCTTCAATGCTGGGACAATAGCACCAGAGGTCTTGATAGTGCTAATGCGCTTGAGTTTTGTCGGACGTTGAGAACGCAGGCTGATGTTATGGGGTGTACTTCTGCTGTGGCCATTTACCAAGCGTCCCAGGATGCCTACGATGTGAGTCTCGAGTAAGTATCGCAACGGAATTTCACTGACTGGTGCAGGCATTCGACAAAGTACTCGTGTTGTACCAAGGACGGCAGATCTTCTTTGGCAAGACGAAAGAAGCAAAGGCTTATTTTGAAGGCCTAGGCTTCGTCTGTCCTGAACAGCAGACTACAGCCGACTTCTTAACCTCCATGACTAGCCATCAGGAACGAATCATCCGCGAAGGGTACGAAGGCAAAGCTCCCCGATCACCAGACGAGTTCGCGCAAGCTTGGAAGGACAGCGCCCATCGACAGCATCTCCTCATTGAGATGGATGAGTATATCGAGAGACATCCTTTCGGGGGCGAGCACTACGAAAAGTTCGTCGACTCAAGGAAGAGAGACCAGTCCAAATCACAACGCATCAAATCACCGTTTACCTTGTCGTACATAGAGCAGATGAGACTTACACTGGGTCGAAGCTGGGTGATGCTCAAAGCCGATCCTAGTGTCACGGTAACTCTTTTGCTCTGCAATCTCGTCGAATCTCTTGTCATTGGAAGTATCTTCTACAACTTACCCGAAGACACAGGGGCATTTCTCAAGCGCGGGCTACTCATATTCTTCATTCTCTTGATGAACGCTTACAACAACATCTTGGAGATCATGACCCTATACGCCAAACGAAACATCGTCGAGAAACACGCGCGCTATGCTCTATATCATCCAAGCGCTGAGGCTCTTTCATCCATGGTCGTAGATTTACCGTACAAGATCTTCAACACCATCATGATGAACACCACGATGTACTGGATGGGAAATCTTCGCCAAGACGCCGGACACTTTTTCTTCTTCCTCTTGGTATCCTTCGTGACGACGTTGAGTTTCTCAATGCTCTTCCGTCTCATTGCGTCTCTTACCAAGACCATCGCTGCGGCTTTGGCTCGAGCCTCGATTATGTTACTCGTTATCGCTCTCTATACCGGCTATGCAATTCCACCTCAGTACATGCCCGTTTGGCTTGGATGGATCCGCTGGATCAATCCGACTTTCTATGGTCTCGAGAGTCTTTTCATCAACGAATTCGGCGGTCGAAACTATCCTTGTTCCAACTTTGTACCCAGCGGACCTGAATATAGCGACATCTCACCATTTTCGCAAGCTTGTGCGGTTCAAGGTTCTGTACCGGGAGAGAACTTTGTGCGAGGATCTGCATACCTTGCTTCGACATACGGCTACGTCGACTCTCACAAGTGGCGCGACTTTGCTGTTGTCATCGCCTTCACGATTTTGTTCATGGGACTGCACTTGGTTGCTACAGAGACGATTGCTTCTGAACGCTCCAAGGGCGAGGTTCTGGTGTTCACTCGCAAGGAGATGAAGAAGCATGCCAACAAGACCTTCAGTGACGAGGAGACAGGCAAAGCTAGCGGTACCCAGCTCGCAAGTGGTAACGGCAACGACGAGGTCACAGACGTTGAGGAGCAGACCTCAGTATTCCACTGGAGGAATGCCTGCTATGATGTCAGGATCAAGGGAGAATCTCGACGAATTTTAGATCATGTTGACGGTTGGGTGAAGCCAGGCACCCTGACTGCTCTGATGGTAAGCGACGAACCGGATTAACGTGAGTCAGTACTAATACAGTAACAGGGTGCGTCTGGCGCCGGTAAGACCACATTGCTAGACGTCCTCGCAAGCCGAGTCACAATGGGCGTCGTAACAGGCCAAATGCTCGTTGACGGGAAACTACGAGACGAGTCCTTCCAACGCAAGACGGGCTACGTTCAGCAACAAGACCTTCATGTCCACACCCAAACAGTCCGCGAGGCCCTCAACTTCAGCGCCCTTCTTCGTCAACCATCCCGATATACACGACAGGAGAAGCTAGATTATGTGGACACCGTGATCAGTCTTCTTGATATGCAGGAATACTCGGATGCCATCATCGGCGTGCCAGGCGAAGGCCTCAACGTGGAGCAACGAAAACGATTGACCATTGGCGTTGAGTTAGCCGCTAGGCCTCAATTGTTGTTGTTTTTGGATGAACCGACTTCTGGACTCGATAGTCAAACATCTTGGTCTATCTGCAATTTGATGCAGAAGCTTACCAACAACGGCCAGGCTATCCTCTGCACGATCCATCAGCCTTCAGCTATGTTGTTTCAACGCTTTGACCGACTGCTGTTGTTGTCTCGAGGTAGGACCATTTACTTTGGTGATATTGGTAGGAACTCCAGGGTTCTAGTTGACTACTTCGTTCGCAATGGAGCACCGGAGTGCCCAGTTGGTGTCAATCCCGCTGAGTACATGCTTGAGGTTATTGGAGCTGCACCTGGGGCTCATACGGAGATCGACTGGCCTCAGGTTTGGAGTCAATCACGCGAGCATGAGAACGTTCAGCAAGAGCTTGAGCGATTGGCAGCTGAAGGAGATGTCTCTGTCGGGTCAGGCACTCATGATGGAACCGAGTACAACGAGTTTGCTGCTACACCATACATGCAGTACACAGAAGTAACAAAACGGTTGTTTCAGCAGTACTGGAGAAGCCCTGGATACATCTACTCCAAGGTCATCCTGTCTGCAGGCGCAGTAAGTGTTCCATACCACATGTACGAGAGTACTACTAATTATGGAAACAGTCTCTCTTCATCGGGCTGTCATTCCTGAATGGCCAAAACACCGGACGTGGTCTCCAGAACCAAATGTTCGGCGTCCTCATCTTCCTCACCATCTTCACACAAGTTGTCCAGCAGATGCTTCCCGACTACGTCGCCCAACGCACCATGTACGAAGCGCGGGAGCGGCCATCCAAGACCTACTCTTGGAAGGCATTTATGGTTTCTACTATTCTGGTAGAAGCAGTCTGGAACTCGGTAGGCTTCACTGCGTACCTGTTATATGGGAGATTTGGAACTGACAGTAACATAGCTCATGGCTGTTCTCTCTTTTGTTTGCTGGTATTTCCCGACAGGATTGTACCGCAACGGCCATGCGACAGATACAACGGACGCTCGAAATACAACCGTGTTCTTGTTTGTGTGGATGTTTTTCATGTTCACTAGCACTTTTGCGCATATGATCATCGCGGGCTTCGAGACTGCTGAAGTTGCGGGCGGTCTCGTTACTCTGATCATGATCATGATGTTTTCCTTCTGCGGGTAAGTTACTCAACTCCATAGCCCAAAAGCATTGCTAATTCTGTGTCAGTATTCTAGCATCACCGGAGGAACTCCCCGGCTTCTGGATCTTCATGTACCGCGCCTCACCCTTCACATACGTCGTGGAAGGCCTAATGGGTACATCGATGGCCAACGCCGATGCAGGATGCGAAAATAACGAACTCATCACCTTCACGGCGCCCAACGGTACAACGTGCGGCGAATACATGAAGTCGTACCTGTCCAACGTCGGCGGCTACATCGTCAACACTGCTGCCACAGAGTGCCAGTACTGCACCATCTCAGACACCAACACATTTCTGGAGAGTAAGAGTATGAGCTATGGTAATCGATGGCGGGATTTCGGACTCCTTTGGGTCTATTGCGTATTTAATATTGCGGCGGCGTTTGGGATCTATTGGGTTGTTCGTGTGCCCAAGAACAAAAAAGCGAAGAAGGATTAGACGGGGTGTATATCACACTAAAACCTGTGTTGGGGATGTAAGATAGATTGTTCTTCAGGTGTATAGATTTCAGGATCGAGTCGCGGCTGAGTTGAATCGCAGGACTCTCCTTGCCATAATACTGAACATATTGATGGGACAAATTTGTGCGCCGTTGGTTCCGGTCCCATTATCCCTTGCATCAACAGAATCAGCATGCAGAAAAGGTAGTTACACGGTATTTGATGCGACATAAGCATTATCACCATGCGACCCGTGGGAAAGCGAATGGATGGAATGGACAGAATAACTGGATACTTACCTTGAGTGCATAGCAAGGATAGAAGCGCTCTATATTCAGATATAATGAGATGAAGATAGGAGGAGCAGTTGAAATTTCTCAGAGGTGTGGACTGAGCCTTGGTGGTAGGGAGGAGAGTTTGCGAGATAGCCAGGAATCAAGAGCATCGAGGCAATCAAGATTGTCAGAGCGATTTGAGCGGTCGCACACCTGACAATTGCTTCGGCATTGATAGTGCCCGGTACTTTGATGTAAAACCACTCTCGTATTCTGCCGTCGCCGAATCTTTCCATCCCTTGCCTCTGGTATCTATCTTTGCCACAGCCTGACGCCAAGAGTCCAGAACACTCGACCGCTTAAGAGCAATCTGCAAAGCCTAGCACCCTATCTCTACCAAAAAGAACTGTGTTTTACTCCAGTTGATCGAGATCATGCTGGTAACCACAAGTAGCTAGACATATGCACTCGCCCAAAGAGCACTGGCTCCAGCCGCCATAAATCGTCGATCAAAGACCTGTCCAGAACGTGACAACTCTGTCTATCGAACCAAAAATGTGCTGTCTAGTCTCAATTTGGTACCGTGTGAGGCCCAACATAGCTCTAATACATGACATTGACTTGCTATTATGATTGGAGCTGCTCTAATGCTAGGACGGAGATATTCACCAGACCGTACCCATAGTACCTACTGTATGCTGGGTGGGCACGGTCCGGTGATGATGCGCTCTCGACTATGTTGGAGATCTACTGTTTCGACGATCACGCTGATCATTACTCAGATGATGAACAGTAATATCTTTGTGAAGGGCCTATCGAAGCTTGTTTATCGGCAATTGCGAAATCGACTGTAAGAACTGGATCTACATGCGTGTCAAGTGTAGACGATTTACCGATGTGTTGGTATCTTTACCCAAGTGGTTTTATGACATTCAACTTGCATACATGATTCCGTATTTACTAATCTTCCACCCCTTCCGAAGACTGATGTCGAGCAATTGGCCACTATCATGCAGCGTATCTTCCAGACCTGCCAGCCTCAAGCCAGGTATAGCATAGACACTGCCGCCTATCCCTTGAGGCCCAAGTGATAGTATCGACCCAGGTACCCTAGATACATCTGGCTAAACTTGCCTTGAATCTAGTGCTCAAATCATTTGAAGCCATATCTGCTGTTGCCCATGGGTGCTTCAACAGTAGCTAGGCGACAAATGTGGAGTTGACTACTCCGCCTCGACATAGACGTCACTCTACTCCGTCGCGTAATAGGCAGTATACACAAGCCATCGTGTAAGTCATTAGTCAAGCGATGTCAACAAGCTCATCTCGGTGGGCCAAGACCCAGTTCTGCCTCCACGCCAGACCCTGAAGACTCCGCCTGAATCCGGGAAGGCCAAGGTCGTAAGACGAGTGAAGCATGGAGGAAGAAGACCCTGCTTGTAAGTGGAGCGTTGTCCACGTTGCCCTTCTTGTAGCAACTGTCATGTTGATGCTATGGCAGTATTAGACGGAGGCCCACATGAACTAACCAGATGCCATGAGGACAGCCTGGTCCAAGAGCGAGCTGAATACTCTAGAGATGCAAGTGCTGACTCTGCTCATGGCCCTGCAAAGTGTCAACTCGACGCGGGGGAGCATTGCGGATAGCCATCGAGCTTCAAAAGCACACCGAACTAACCACGCAGATAGACCCATCATTCTTCACTAGTGTTGGTAATATCGCCGCTGTGAATAGTTGGAGTGTCAATGCCGAGTCTGGAGGTATCTCGGGATGAGAACATGGCGTCATATCGTGTCAACAAGCGCTTGTGGCTGATAGTAATCCCCCCCAAGATAAGCTTGGGGTCACTCAGAGCCATGCCGCAAATGGTACAGCACTGCGAGAGCTAGGGATGGGGACGTTCTCGTAGGGTAACGCGGAGTCGATGCCGTTAGCCCGCCGGTGGGGGGAATAGACCATGACCTCGTTAGTTCTTACCCATCAGAAACATCCTGTGCTCAAGCTATATGAGCTGTTGTTCTTACTCTGGCCTATCTTTCGGGGCGACGAAGGATGACGCTCGGGATGTTGAAGTGGTTGCAGCACAGATCAACAAAGTCCTGCGACATGAGCCTCCACGGCATCATATCGGATAGACCAACTGAAGACACTTCTCATGAAGCCGAAGGAGAGCTAATAGCTCCATTGACGGCGTTGGAGAAGCCGACATGGTGTATGCAGTCTAACTTAGTATATCGGGAACGGCTCGGCTAGTGACCAGCGTCCCGGACAGCTTCCTCCTCAGACCATTCCTCTAAAGTTGGAGTAAAAACGAGGCTGAAGTTTGCTTGCATTTCAGCGCGCATGGTACCCCATTGGTTCGTAGGCGCCCTTTCCCAACGCCTGCATAAGATGGCTTGAGGGAGATCGCCAGTGTCAGAATTGAGGCTCTAAACAGATACAACGACATTTCTCCAACACAAGCCCACGTTTTTCGAGATGAGACATTTCGTTTCCAGCTATCGAGCTTGGGAGTTAGCACCTCCCTGTTTAGGAATGAAGCTTTGATCTAAGTGCTGCGCGGTACGGGGGGCGGGAGAGATTCCGGTGTTGAGCTCGGAACTGATCCCGATCATGTGATCTGAGATCCGTGAGAATAGTATGAACATGCTTGTTCGATTTCATGTTACTGGTTGTATACAACTAGGTTCAAGTAGGCACGGAGCTCGAGATAAGTAATGCTCTTCAGCTGGACCTATGAAAACAGAGAGGCATACACGATTTGGAATAGGAAGTAGACTTGATGGAGGCCTAAGAGTTTGCTATCAAAGTCCTCGAGAATGTCATCAAGAACGGGCCGAACGGATAGACATCGAGGGTTCTTGGGCTAACGAAGCTAAACATGAGAGAAACTAGACTTTGCGAGACTGAAACAGGTTGATATCTATGTCTCTCACTTTATGGAGATTTATATACTAACCAGACTCAAATTGTGAATGATTTGCATACCTGGTGCAGAGAATAGGCAAAGGGGCTCTGATTCTTCAAGTGAATATCAGAGAAGTAGCTAGAAGCTGGATAAGAGAATCAATGAGGACTTCTTGCGAGTATGAAACAGATAGCACTCTCTAAGGAGCATGCGATACTATCAGTGTCACTTGATAGTCTGGTGATATTAGCCTGATCCAAGCTCCTGGTAGTGACTAGCGTGAGGAAATGACACTCGATATTAAGCCCAATATCATCATCAATGCATCCAATGTTATCGAAAACTAGGGCGTGTCTCGTCTATACTTGCCAACCTCCCGTCCCTGTTGACCTCCACTGTCGCCAGAGTGGATATCCCTAGGCCAGGTCCCTAACTAACCCCGTAAGCTATAGTGGCCAACTCAGTAATAAGTCGCCGCAATCACAAAGTCAATTTAATCGAGCTACAAACAGTCCAATATACGCAGGTCGAAATAAACGCTCTGGATCGGTCAACTTCTCAGTGTTTGCCACAGTTGATAAGTTAGAGTTTACCTTTTCAGCTGGAAAATCCGAATAATCACGGTGTGCGCAGTGATTGGTCAGCGCCGGAGCTTCTAGATTGCAAGCAGTTCTATTGGAGTCGCCTTGGAGAAGTGAAGCGAAGTGGTTGCACATCTGCGGAGATTCCGTGAGGAGCTGATGAGCGTGAAAAAGAAAGATGGTGGGAAGCTGAGGGGATTGGCCAAGGGTACTAGGTAGTTATCTTGCAGGGATCGGGGTGAGAATCCGAGGATACGGGCAGACTCTATTTTGACTCTAGGGAGTTCGTATAGGGGAGATGATAAGGGACTGACCTAGGTGAGCGATTTTGTGGTGCCTCAGATAAGTATCCTATCTACACTGGGTCCCCTTCTGAACTATTGAGATAGTATCCATACAACGCGGAGATATCATCTGTAGATTAACGAGATTCACGTCTTCACGATGAATTGCCCTATTCGTAAGTGTTGCAAATGTTTGTGCCACACCAAAAACATAGAAACAAACCCCTCATTCATCACATGCCCAACGCCCAAATACACTCCCAGTCTAGACCAGACGTAGACACAGTAGCCGTCCGTTCCCCCCCTCCCAAACCCAAACCAACTAAAGATTCAAACAAAACACTCGGGGGGGTTCAGTGAAGGCTGCAAGATGACAACAGTGAGTGATGTCCCTGGCCAATTGCACGACCGCCAAACACACCACAATCCATCGTCTGCACGCGCTAATCGAGTGCCGACACAGGCTTTCCCTAGACCTCAATCAGTCTTGGTTCGGTGGACCCGAGCTCTTCCCCGTGGGGAAGACCCTGGTCGTTGGTCCAGCTCGCTCCAATCTAGTGTAATGCTCTTGGTTGCTTGAGGCCATGACTGCAAGGGCCTGGACCCATGAACTAGGGGGTGATAGTGGCTAAGCTAGCCTGCAAGATAAGCTCATGTTGCAAGTCACCAACGACACCATGCGTGTACTACCTGGTCATGGTTCACTGCCTGTTATCTCTGCCTCTGCTCGACACTATATAAACCGCCATGAATCCACCCACTCCAGTCTCTTCTTCTCAGGTCCTCGTCTCCAACACTCTTCACCCAATCCTTCTCAATCCCTATCCCTATCCCTCTCATAAAGGCTGGTCTGAACCGCCTTCTGCTTCACAATGTCAGACGACGAGAAGAGACGACACTCCGCCTCCAAGGGCAGTGCCGTCGCAGGCGATGCCTCGAGCATTCAATATGTCGACGACCAAGGCCTGGGCCATCTCCATCGACGCCTCAACAACCGTCAGATCCAGCTCATCGCCGCTGGTGGTTCCATCGGAACAGCTCTCTTCATCTCCATCGGTGGCGGTCTCGCCAAAGGCGGCCCCGGCAGTCTTCTCATCGCCTTCACCCTCTACTCCCTCGTTCTCGCCCTTGTCAACAACTCCATCGCAGAGATGAACACATACATGCCCGTCGCTGGTGGATTCGTGCGTCTTGCTGGCTACTGGGTCGACGATGCGCTAGGCTTTGTCGCTGGCTGGAACTTCTTCCTCTACGAGGCTCTTATCATTCCCTTCGAGATTACCGCCCTGACCTCTGTCATCTCTTTCTGGAATGCTGATGCGCTCAACGCGGGCCCAACCGCTGGTATCTGCGCTGCAGTCATTATCTGCTATGGGTTAGTTTGACCTCTTCAGTCAATCCAACTATACTGACCATCTTACAGTCTTCTCAATGTCCTCGCCGTTCGGTTCTATGGTGAAGCCGAGTTCTGGCTCTCAGGTGGAAAGCTCATTTTGATCTTCCTCCTCTTCGCTTTCACTTTCGTCACCATGGTCGGTGGAAACCCCCAGCACGATGCCTACGGCTTCCGACATTTCTCCAACCCTGGATCATTCACCACATACCTCAGCACAGGCGACAAGGGCAGATTTGAAGGTTTCCTCGCTGCTCTCTTCTCAGCTTCCTTTACCGTTGTCGGCCCCGAGTATATCTCAATGGTCGCAGCTGAGGCTCAACGCCCTACCTTTACCATCAAGAGTGCCTTCAAGACAGTCTACTACCGATTCTGCATCTTCTTCATCGTTGGTGCCCTCGCTGTTGGCATTGTCTGTGCCTATAACGACCCCAAGCTCGTCGACATTTACTTCGGTGCTGGCGGTACCGGCAATGCTGCTTCTTCCCCATATGTCATTGCCATGACTAACCTTGGCATCGATGGCCTTCCTCATCTCGTCAACTTCCTGATCCTCACATCCATCTTCTCCGCCGGTAACACATACACCTACTGCGCTACCCGAGCTCTTTACTCTTTGTCCATTGAAGGACGGGCCCCTCGATTCCTCCGATACTGCAACAAGTCCGGTATTCCTGTCTACTGCTTCTGTGTCACCATGCTGTTCCCCTTCCTGTCCTTCCTCCAGGTTGCCAACGGTTCCGCCAAGGTTCTCGGCTGGCTGATCAGCATCGTTACTGGTGGCGGTCTCATCACCTTCATGATCATGTCCATCACATTCATCAACTACCACCGCGCCTGTGTCGCCCAGGGCGTCGACCGCAAGACTGAGCGACCCTACTACGGCTACTTCCAGCCTTACGGTGCCTACATCGCCCTCGTTGTCCAATTCATCATTGTTCTCGTCTATGGATACTACGCCTTCAGCCCCAAGTTCGATGTTGAGGTGTTCTTCCAGAACTACTCCATGCAGATCCTTGCTGTCCTACTCTTCGTTGGCTGGAAGGTCTTTAAGAAGACCAAGTACATCCGACCTCACGAGGTTGACTTGGTTTGGGAGCGACCCATGATTGAGGCATACGAGGCCACCTTCACCGAGCCTCCTGTTGGTTTCTGGCACGAGATGGGCGAGTTGGTGATGCCCTGCTTCTTCAAGAGGAGCAAGAGGACTTCTGAAGTTTGAAGTGGGCGCTTTAGTTCTTGTACTTGTTTAGCTTGGACATGACTGGATGATATCACTTGCGATTATAGTTGAATTAACATTGTTAACAACACTTCTCACTCTAATTCTTGATGTGATCTTATCTTGCTCTGTCAATCTATGATGCGCAGTTGTAGGTTTATGAAGCTAAGGGGTTATACGAAGCTTGAAGCCACAATGCAAACGCAAAAGACGCATTTCAATATACGCGGGTAATACAATCCAGTGTTCTCACTGCTGCCCCTGTGAAAAAGTTAGTTGTGTTGAGGGCCGACGAGCCCCTCGCCACTCGCCCTCTATTGAGATGTGCAATCACAGATACCTTCTGATGAACATGCAGACTGAACGACTTACCCTGGCACTGGCTTTCCTACGCGTTTTTACCTGCCATTGATACCATTGATTTTATGATTCAGTAGAGAGAATAACCATACTGGTAAAATTGGAAAAGGTCTATCTGACCATCGTGCTCACAGCCTCGCGCGAGGTTCCTCCGCCGTCTTCTCCCGGCCTTCTATCCTCTCAACAGCCCGTTCAAACGCAGCAACGACATCATGCTCACTAATCCAAGAAGGATTCATCCTTCCCTTCACTCGCTGTATCAACTGCTCATCCGTCTCCGTCGTCGCTCGCTCGATATTCGACTTTTGCCCCGAAATGTTCTTATGGACGATGCCTAGGAGCTTATCCAGGTGAGGTTTGCGAGTGGCCTCATATAGTTCAAATACTTGCGCAAGCTGAGCCTTGGTCGGCTTGCCAGTCTGCGCTGATGAAGGAGGCCAAACGTGATCGAGAGAGCGGTACAAGGCATATGCGTCGTCAATAGCCAGAGATCCCCCTGCTGCGAAGGACCCGCCGTGGGTGTGGGCTGCGTCGCCAACGAGAGCTACACGGTTGGAGAAGGACCACGTATCGAGAGCTGCGCCGGCGTAGTTGGGGAAGAGTTTAACGTAGGGGGTTGCATCTATTAGGGCCCGGATTGTTGGGTTCCAATGCTACGAGGTGTAAGCATGGCGAAGGGTGCGAGTTAGAGAGTTAGAGGGTTCACTTACTTGGTATAGCCTCTTGAACTCTTCAACACTGCCATCTTCATCCCACTTTGCGTCTTGGCCTGGAGACTTAGGGTCCCTAGGATCGGCGTGATAGCCACCAACGATGGTGAATAGGCCTTTGCCTATGATTGAGTTAGAGAGAGACAATTTTAGGGGACACAAGTGGCTTCTCACCTAAATGCGAATGGAAGAACGTTGTCTCATGGCCAGCCTATCGATCCATTAGCAACCTCTTGGTTCGAGAATCTTCAGCCTTACCCAGTGAGCTGCATCCTCAGGATACTCAACATCCTTCAATCTGCCGGCATCAAAGACAGCGCGGAAGGCGACCCAGCCTGTCCAGTGCAGTTCATGTTCGGGCACAAACGTCTTGCGGACTTTCTGTCAAGATGTCAGCAATCTACTACCACCCCAAGAAGTGTATGGAACATACTGATCGCAAACCATCAGCTCCAATGACAACATCAGCCGTTGCCGTTGTCCCATCCTCAAAGAAGAGCGTAGCTGCGCTATCAGGATCTGCCTTAACATCAACAGTCGTCTTCCCCAAATGAACAACACCCTCTGGTAGATTCTCCAATAGCGCCTGATGAAGGTGCGCACGATGAAACCTCGCTGTTGCATGTTTCTTGCTCTGTACTGTGCTGTGAACATCATAGTCGATGACTTCTCCGGTCTTCCAGTGTCGGTATATCATGGGATATCCAGAGTTTTGACGTTGCGCGAAGCCTTCTGCCAAGGCATTCTCAACACCGAGACGATCGAGTGTTCTGAGGCCATTGGGACCCAGAGCTATACTTGCGCCGATTTCTTTGAACTCTAGTGCTCGCTCGTAGACTTGCACGTTGACGTTGGGGTGTTTGAGCAGTGCGATTGCTGTGATGAGGCCGGCGATGCCACCACCAGCGATTGCTACTTGGAGCTTAGGCGAGTCCTTTTGAGCTGACATGATGAGTTTAGGGCTTTGTAGTTATTCCAGCTGAAAGATATGAAGGTATCTTAAGTAGATGAGCATCACTAATTAAAGTCATGGTATCTCAGTTGAGTCTTACCCCAAGCAAGTGTAACTTATCGGATGAACCCCGACACTGATTCGAGCACGCCATCTTATTCCCCACTAATTCCCTGTTTACAAGACGTTCTGATTGAAACAGCCAATGCCAATTAAATATCTCGTCGAGATAACTGATAATGCCATTCAAGAAGTATATGACGAGGTGCCGATGTCGCAAATGCCTATTTGTAATCTCATTCATGCTACCTTACTCGAAGAAAGCTCTTCGCTTGCTCCTCAACAACCCAACACCACGTAAGAGTATCAGAACGCAGCCTCCCATCATGAGACAAGATCACACAGCAATAGGTTCCAAGTCTGACAGGTCCAAAACCCTCGTCTCGTGCAACTTGTATCCCTCCGTGGCTCCCAAATATCGCCCTGTCTGGAAGCTCCAAAGCAAGTCCCCAAGGGGAAAACTATGGCATGCCTCGATATATCTCAACACTTCACGATCGATAGACTCGCCCCAGATAGGCATGCTCGCCAGCGCAAGGTACCACCGGCGATAGCACTCATCTTGAAGTTCACCTGCTCTATCCATGGCTTGCTGGGTGGTGAAGCCGTTCTTTTTGAGCACCGTTACAAAGTTGTGCTCAATACCTGACTTGACGTCTTTCTTGTACGAGACTATATCATTGTGGCTGTATTGTATCAGTGAAGATTCTGCGTATCGAGAACATAGACGGCTTACATCCAGGCAAGGTCACATCCCACAGCTATGCATTCCTGAACAGAAGGATGCTCAAAAGCCTCCTGCGACAAGTTCACATTGTGGGCATAACTGTGAAAGGCATCGTCAATCTCAATTACACATGAATAACTGGGTCAAGACTCACGCGATGAGACTGATGCATGGATATCCACCAACAGTCCTCCTCCGCATTCTGATGTAGTCCTCCTCGGTCCGAGGTTGACCATTTCCATCGCGTGTCGCTTCGACCTGGTGTAAAAGACCATCCAAGTATCGCTTATGTGTGATCTTGAACTGCGTTTGGACATCGGGAGAAGCCCTCTGCGTACAAAAGCGATTAGTAAAGCGCCGTGAAAGAGATCTTAGGCAAAAAGTACCTCTTTAACTCGGTCCCAGATGGTACGGAACAAATATCGCAGGGGATATTGTTCTCTGTCTGGAATCTCAGCACCGTCTTCTAGTACAGCAAGTGTATGCCTGATCTCTTTCTCTGCGGCTACTGGGTCTCGGTCAAGTTGACCCTCGTCGAAGTCGTCGTCAAAGTAGAAGATCTAATCGTCCACGTCAGTCGGCGCCCTGAAACTTTGGAGTGTCTGAGGATTCTGTCACGTACCCAGTTCAGCCAGTCAACCATGGTCCTTAGTGCCTCAGCATCTGCATGAGGAGCCATTGCAGAAGCGCAGAAACAGAAATCGGCCTTTCTGTTCTTGTCTGCTTCGTGCTTCTCCATCTTGAGATAGCTAGACTTTGGTTAGAATATGCTTTAGTATGGCAAGAGCTAGGATAAACACACTCAGCTATGAAGGCGTCGGCTGCGGCCTTGACCTTGAAGTGGTGAGGGTTCACCATAGGCGTCGCAGACATTATGGAACCAAACATGTCCGGAATGCGGACTTCGGTCGGATGACCTTTTCCATTGACCTTTGTGTCTCCGTTTATAGTCACAATCATCTTGATGAAGTTGGGATGTATCGTATAACTTGTCAAGGCCAGTGGTGAGTTTGTATTGGTTTGCTGTTCCTCAAGACATGATGCATAGCGACTTTAAATATACTACTACAACAAAAGATTGAGTATCAACTTCATCTCGTCTGCCACAGTCGTCTTGGGGTGTAAGCACGAAAAGATGCCATTTTGGGAATATCCGCTCTCTGTCAGCCAACAGATCTGCAACCCGGCATCCTACGGAGCTGGAAAATTACCTATTCGGGAGATCTCTTCATAACCATATACTGGCTCTCAAACTTCGTACAACAGACAAACTTGTTAAAAGGGCTTCAAAGGGCGTCATGGAAATGGCAAGACAACAGCTATTGAGACAGATACACCTTCGCCATGTCTTCCATCAAGCTCATCATTCCACGTGAAGCCATGTTCAACACTGGCTTCCTTTCGGCACATATCTGGTCGCCAACGTCTACTTTATGGAACATCATTTACTATAGCGTCATATCTCTGGGGCTCTTTACTGTCTACTGGCTATGTCTGGTATTTTATCGCCTCTTCTTGCATCCTCTTAGGAACATCCCAGGACCCAAGATTGCGGCGGCTACCAGCTGGTACGAGTTCTACCAGGATGTCATTCTCGATGGCCACTACATCAAGGACTATCCCCGACTTCACGAGAAATATGGTAATTGACAAGCCCCTAGTGTATGTACGTTGGTTGCTGATATGATCTCAGGCCCAATTGTCCGAATGAGTCCTAATAGAGTGCACATCAATGACCCAAACTTCTACCACAAGTGAGCCTGCAGTGTCCCAATAGCGGGCGGCTGTAAATTACTGACCACTATGTTGTATGCAGAGTTTACTCCACAGGAACTAAATTCCTCAAAGAGCCAGCCATGTTTAGATTCGCCGGTGAACTCGACGCGCTGCCATTTATCATGGATCCCGCGGCTCACAAAGTCCGTCGCGGCATTGTCAATCCCATGTTCTCACCCCGAGCCATCAAAGATTTCTCACCGCTGGCTCTCCAAATCATTAAGGGTGCTCTTAAGAAGATTGGCGACTCATATGAGACCGGAAAGCCTATTAGCTTGAAGCGGCTTGAGTCGAATTTCGCGGTACCATAACCTGAAACTTGTTGTAGACGAGTATGCTAACGAGATGTTCAGATGGACATCATCATGAAGCTTTGCTTTGGAAAAGATATGAACTGTACCCAAGGAAAAGAAGGAACAGAGGCACTTGTCGATTCGATGGTCGCTCTGCCTCACAGCTTCAGTCTCATCAAGCACTTTCCCATGCTTGGGAAGATCATGCAGTCATTTCCCACGCATGTTTTGACCTACATCATCCCAGGCTTCGTCGAGTTCCGCAACGTACGTCCAGTCCATTCCAAGTTGCAACACCCAATTCGCAGCAAGGCTAACACTGTCTAGCAATGTGCTCAATGGGCCAACGAAGTGCGCGAGAGACATCAGAATGGTGTCTACACCGATGAGACTGGCCGTCAAACCGTCTTCGATGCCATTCTAGAGGCCGAGCCCGACCGCTCGACTAAAGGATTGGTCGATGAAGCCTTCTCCCTCGTCATCGGCGGTACTGAGACTACCGTGACAACTATTACCTACGGAGTTTGGTGCATTTTGAAGAATCCAGAAGTAGAGAAGAAGATGCTGGAGGAGCTTCGCACTGTTGAGACGAACAGCGACGGGCTGATGGAGTATCCGAATTTGATGAATCTACCTTACCTGGTAAGTACTTGAAGGCCTTGTATCTGATGTTGGATAACTGACTGTGAGATGTCTAGACTGCTGTGATTAACGAGACTCTTCGCATCTCCTCCCCAGCTCCAGGAATCCTCACACGTCTTGTGCCATCTGGAGGAACAAAATATGGTAGCCACTTCCTGCCTGCAGATGTACGTATCAGCAAGCCTTTTACTTGGTATTCAAGGCCTTACTGACACAAACCTCGCTCAGACTTCCGTCTCAACAGCGCAGCGTCTGATCCATTATGACCCAACCCTCTTCCCGGAGCCCGAGACCTTCATGCCCGAGCGATGGCTCGATGATAGCGACAAGGCTTCCAAGAAGAATCTGATTCCGTTCAGCAAAGGGCCGCGCATGTGCGTGGGTTTGAACTTGTCCTACATGGAAGCCTACGTCTTCCTCGGGAACCTCATTCGACGATTCGACCTGAGCTTGCATGACAAGAACCAGGGCACGCTTCGTTGGAAGGACTATATTGCTCTTCATATCGAGGACGACGTTTTGATCAAGGTCAATGGGCTTCGGTAAATGCATTTGTGGGACGCTTTCTTGCGAGTCGGTGAGATTGATGGAATGGCTGCAAACAGGTATTGATGATGATTTAAATCAAAGAGGTATGCTAGCTTAGAATGGAATAAATACTCGCAATTTTAAACTGCAAGCTCGTTTTCTTAATCATTCTGCTGGTGTGCTCTTTTCCTCCAGTGGTCCTGACCTGTAGGGCATGGTTTTGTTACTGTAATCTCGAATTGTAATTTCCTGGCATTTAATACAACCATATCTTGAAGGCGATCTCTATTGGACTACAAATTCTTTAGTCCTCTCAAAAGAAAAATGAGTACCCTCAGAAGTCAATAGATAATAATATTCTCATCTATCTTCAGCTACCGAGAGGAATTCGAGCCGCGTCGTCGAGATCCCCGCGCATCGCTGGTTCTTCAACACACTCCCAACAGAGATTTGCGAGCCTCAAGACTGACGTTTCTGATCATCTACTAAATTAACCATTTGCGAGTTCGTTATTTTGTTACTCCGTGCTTATGCTTTTGCGTTGGGCCTCGTCTGACACGCGTCTGACCTTTCCCATTGACGGTCGGTGTAAGACGGAACCGCAGCCAAAACACTCCACGACAATCATTATCCGAGCACCACCGCATTTTTCGTATTTGTGCTCCATCAGGTGACTTTCCGTCAAGATATTCTCGCTTGATCCTACGGAAATACTCCAATTCGATGCTGCATCCCTGCATCTTGGCATACTAAACTATGTATGGTATCTTTCCGAACATCCATGTGAGACAAAGATCGCCAACAACGGGAAAAAAGGTCTACCTCTTCTGCTTACCTGCGCTGTTTTTTCTTCTCACAACTTCGAATCCTTCATATTGCTGACAATTCACGCAGGCCAAAAGTCTACTTTGCTTGGCTGCATGAGAATTCCTTTCCCCTGGCCAAACCTATGACATTTCTCAACCGACGTTAACTGGAGCGGCTAGTACCCATCGCAAACCCGCTAAAGGCGCAGTAAACAGGCCAAACGCAGCATAGCAGCCGTCGAAAATGGATTCAAAGGTCGAAACAGGCCCTGCGGCGACAAGAAATGAGGATACTTACTCAGTCTGGTGGGAAGAGCCAGCTGATCGTGACCCAGAGAACCCCATGAGCTGGTCAAATGGTCGGAAATGGGGCATGATAGCCACGATATCGTTTCTCTCTTTCTTGACGTATTTGCCCCTCCCACAGTATCTTCATATGATCATTGCTTACCAATGTGAAGGCCACTCGCATCGTCAATGATGGCACCAGGAGTACCCCAAATAATGGAAGAGTTTGGAAGCTCAAACGACACCGAAGCAACGTTCGTCGTATCCATCTTCATTCTGGGCTTTGCCTTTGGGCCGCTATTCATCGCGCCACTCAGCGAACTCTACGGTCGCATACCTATATACCACGTCTGCAACAGTCTCTTTGTAGTCTTCTCAGCATGCTGCGCTCTATCGACCGGAGTCCCCATGCTAATGGCGTTTCGTTTCTTGTCCGGGGTATCTGGTGTAGCTGTCATCACTTGTGGCAGTGGCTCTATCGCTGATATGATGCCACCAGAGCAGAGAGGCCGTGCCATTTCTCTCTGGTCCCTAGGGCCATTGACGGGCCCCGTCGTCGGTCCGGTATGCGCTGGGTTCCTTGTTGAGGCCAAGGGCTGGAGGTGGGTGTTCTGGATCATCACTATTGTGGTAAGTCTCGAAACTAACCCACATGATGCTTTATACGGTAGAGTCTAAGCTTTTCACCAGTCTGGAGTTGCTGTTCCGGCATCATTCTTTATCTTACGAGAAAGTTACGCGCCAGTGCTTCTCGAGAGAAAAGCCAGGCGTCTTCGTGAAGAGACAGGGAATGAGCTGTATCAGCCTCGAACGAAGAAGAAAGGCACCGCCAGAGAGCTCTTTCTCGCGGCTATTATCCGCCCAACACGCATGTTCTGCCTCAGCTTCATAGTGATGGCGATGTGTGTCTACCTCGCCGTGGTGTACGGTATCTTTTACATCCTACTTACAACATTTACGTTCGTATACAAAGATGCTTATGGCTTCAACTCCATAGGTGCTGGCTTGTCCTTTATTCCTGGCGGCATCGGGAATATCCTGGGACTTGCTTATGTCGGAGTTCTCAGCGATAACTTGATCAAGAAGCGCAAAGCCCAAGGACTTGAACACCAGCCTGAACAGCGTTTACATCCCCTTATTAGCGTACCTACTGGTCTAGCTATGGCGTTTGGTCTCATATGCTATGGTTGGACTGCAGACAAACAGGTTCATTGGATTGCGCCAATGATTGGAACTGGTATCGTTGGATTCGGCATGCTTGGTATTTTTATGAGTGTACAGACATACTTAGTTGATATGTACACAACCTATGCTGCATCCGTCACAGCAGCTAACACGGTATTGAGAAGCATATTGGGTGCCCTTCTTCCTCTCTGTGGACTACAGCTCTACGACAGTATGGGTTTGGGGTGGGGGAACACGCTTCTTGGTTTGATCGTGCTTATTCTTGCGCCATTTCCATGGTTGTTTTATCAGTATGGAGGGAGGATTAGACAAAGCCCTAAGTTCAGGACCGACTTCTAAGTCAAGCCAGTCAGACTTGATGTGTAACTATTCATGGCAGTTTCAGCCAAGTATTATTCCTTGATAGCGACGTGTGCATTACAATTAGATCAACACAAAACTGAGAAGAACTATCGGTGTACTGAGAGGCTCGTTTTTGACATCCTAAATGCTAATGAGAGGCTCATTCCGCTGCATCTAGACTCTATCAGGTAGTTATGAACGTGACTCTTTCATGAAGCACCTGAGACACATTGATTGTGTAAGATCACATGGCCTCGCCCCCTCCGAATAAATGATCGGCAGACAAGTAAATACGCAAATACGCTCTATCTTACGCCTGAGCCACTGGGGCGAAGGTTGATAGCCCCCGGTCACTAACTGTTTGGTTCTGATCGCTGCTGAATGTCGCCAAATTCGGCAACTGATTATTCCCTTAGCCTCACCTCTCTAGTGGGATAACATATATCGAGAACCAATAAAAGCCAGACACACAGATAGGCTGAATCAGACCTAAGGGTCCACGCTACTGTAGATTTGCACCGACGGTCTTCGGGCAGGCACTTGATGGTCCGTATGTGCCGTGCCGCTATGACCCATCATCCATGCATGTTGGCCGCAACGAGTGGATCAGTCCCGCGAAAAAGTTCCATCCTAGACAGTCAGAGCGTCGTCGAGCGACCAATGACAATTGTTGGAAAGCGAAAGCAGCAGAGAAACCTCTGAAATAGCCTCGGGTTGGATCTTCGAGTGCAAAGGCTGGGGCGAACGGAGCAACAATACCGTCAAGGTCCACTGCAGTCTTCCAAGTCAATATTGGGAGTTGTAGTGAACCTCAGGCTTAGATTACAGAAGTCTTTTTTGATCAATGATTGAGAGTATGTATTGAGAGATATATGGCTAGCACGGTATTCAACTAGCTCTGGCATTAGTTGAACGGGCCGGGCCGGATCAGCTCCGAGTCCCGGCGTTTAGATTACATGAGCGCTCTGGGATGACACTCCAGGGTTGAAGGATCGAAATGCTTGCATTATCTTTTGCGGCTTATACCTCCGGAAAACGTCATGTTGCGGTGGATGGGATCGCATTTTACCAAATCTCTCCCGGTTATGCTTGTTTTATTTACCTCCGTTTTAGGTAACAGGGGTCCAGTAGGATCTCGTTTCTGCGGCTTTATCTGTGCGGATCTGAATGCCAGGAAATCCATAGAGTCGTATAAGGATGCAAACCCCGTCTATACTGCACCAAAAGTTCTGGATCTTGGCGTGGCCTATCTAGCTTACACGATGAAGACGTAATCTATCACAGAAAGTGAATAGAGGTTTACTAGCAGAACAGTTTAGAGAAGAAGAAGCTGAGACGGAGCAAACAGGCCGTAATGGTGATAAATGTTGTGGCTTTGAGACATTATCACCATGTAAGATATTGGAACGCTGACGAAATACGCTTTTGCCCCGTGGGGGTTCTGCAGTTACGGCGGAGTTGATAAGGAGGGTCCTATGTTAACTAGGTCTCGTTGATCTCTTTCCTATTTGGGATTTATAAAGCGCTTAAGATTTGTGAAATGTAAGAGCCAACGGCAGATGAAGCCCTTTTGACGTTTTGACGGGCTCAGCATCAACTCGCATGGGTCACATAACTCTACCAGAGGAAGCGGCAGGGTTGATGAGGTGGCTTTCGCTTACGTAGATCCATGCTGTCGTATAGTCAGTCCTGCTGGGTTACTCGACCAGTGGATATGCAGTCATGCTAGGGGACCGTGTGGAGGAGGGGAGTCTTGCCAACTGCTAGCGAGCAACAGATATCCAAATGTTAATATAAACTATGCGCTCATGGTAGCATTACAACCTATAACCCCTCTCGTTACAATATCACCATGTTCAACACTTGGAAGCAGAACAGCAACTCATATGTAGTCCTTCCCACTGGACCACCATTCGAAAAAGCTCAAAACGGAAAGCCTCGACGATCTGCTTGCAATCCCTGTCGTACCCGTAAGGTATGTTTCAGCCGCTATGCAGTCTAATCCCATGCACTAACCTGGTCCAATGTGACAGATCCGTTGCACAAGTGAACCTGATGGCTGCAGAAACTGTCGCAGTCGGGACCTGCAGTGCGAATACGGGACTGAGAGTGATACCGAGCATGATTTTGGTTCCGTAAAAGGAAGAAGACAGACGAAACAGAAAGCAAGACCTGGATTGAGATCTGGGGCACTGATGACTCCTGTCACCGATGGAAACATTGCCGGTGACGACACTGAAAACGTACAGAGCTCCAGCATGAGTGAGGCCGTTGCTCAGGATCTGGAGGCCATCCAATCCGAATTTCATCATACGGAACCAGATTGGTCTGAATTTATGTTTGGATCACCACAAGACATATCGTCAACTCCTACAAACACTAGAGACTCCATTCATGACACAGCGTTCGATTCGACCGTTACCATGCACCAAGTCTTGAACTCGCCCGGAAGCTTTCTGACTTCACCTTCGCTGGAAAACATGGTAGATGAAGATCTGTATTCACATGATAGTTTCCCTTTCCCGCAGTCGATGATATCAACTGGTAGATCTTGGCCAGCAAGAACAGAACAGCTCCATGACCATGGTCCCTCGGACGATATATCATCATGTCAATGCTCTATCTCCCCCATGGAAACATGGGAGGCCCTCACAATCAACATCTCTTCCAAGCACCCTACCTCTCAAAAGTCCATCCAGGCTCAAAAGTCAGCTATATCAAGCTGTGAAGAGTTGCTTCAATGTTCAAAGTGCTCTTCTCGATCACGAAATGTCATCCTCCTCATCGACATTTGTGCGAAGCTGCTTGACAGTCTTAAGTTACAGGACCGAGACCTTCAAGCCGACCCCCAGCAGGTTGATCATCGACCAGCGGTATATGAGATGGCCAATGACCAGGATGGCGATGAAGACGGTCATGTGAGAAGGAATCTGTGGATGTCGAGGATGAGAAGACTTGGTCGGTTAATAGCAAGGGTAGGTGAATTATTAGATGGCGATCAGTGGGATGCGCAGAGGAGACTGCTTCAGGATGTTCAATTGCGATTTACAGGCGTTATGTTTGGTTGGCAGCATTAGTGGGAAACCTTATAGAATAATTTTACCTATAAATATTACTCTAAATTAAATACATAAAGCTTTATAAGTCTAGACTATATGTCCTTATATAGTTGTTATTAATAATTAATAATAATTAATAAATCTAATATCTTACAGTATTAGAATAATTATATACTATTATGGTAGTGTCTGGTGTTGGACGAAGAATGCACTGTTAGTAGGTGAACAGGGATGCTGCATCTTACAGGGGTAGGACGCATTGGAACCAAAAATGCGACCGAGGGGAATCGAACCCCTCTCTAACGCTTGGAAGGCGTTAATGCTAACCACTACACCACGGTCGCTGGTGATTTGAGGCGATGCCTCGTGTGTTTGTTGGAGGAAGCAGTTGCAGGCAGGCTTATATTCTTATTTTCACCGAACAGAACCTTTACATGCAACGTTAAACCGCATCCTTTTCTAAATTCTTTTTCGCCATCAGTACCTACTCATAATCTCTTCTCGTCGCAATAAGTATTCCAATTATTTATTTCTATTTCTCCAAGCCTATTGAACTCGTGTGTTCAGTCTGATTAATCAAGATTCTATGATTCAATGCTATCTATTTCTTATTTCATTTCAGATCATTGACAAATTCTCTATCATACATGCAGAATTACATCTCAATAGCCAGCTTGCTGCGAGCTCGGAGCTTATATCCATATTTGAACATGATGAAAGGAATCAAGCTCAGTACAGTACCAAACAAGGCAAGGATGAGACCAGCATACTGACTTCCGACATTGTGGAAGAAAGCATTGGCGAACAAAGGCGTAACAGCTCCAAGAGTGTTCCGCATAAGACCTTGACCAGCAATGGCAGAAGAGGAGCTCTCACCATAGCAATCAGCGGTGTAACTGTAGGTGCTCTCGAAAACGAAGTAGATACCAAAGGCAATAGGAGCAAGACCAATTGCGGGGCCAACCCAAGAGACATGAGAG
Organism: Fusarium gaditjirri; assembly: GCA_013266175.1. Taxonomy (NCBI): domain Eukaryota; kingdom Fungi; phylum Ascomycota; class Sordariomycetes; order Hypocreales; family Nectriaceae; genus Fusarium; species Fusarium gaditjirri. The sequence goes on along the minus strand of JABFAI010000085.1, from coordinate 34,023 downwards.
TATTGGGTGAAGCTGTAGATGAACAGACCAATGGGGAGGAAGACAGCTCCGTACATGGCGCCGTAAAGACGGGCTTCGGGGGTGACCTTGACGTTGGGGTCGGCGACAAGACGGTCAAACTTGCGCATCTGGAGGTGATGAGCCAACCAGCCAAGAGTAGTACCAATGCAGAGGGAGATGTAGGGAAGACCACTGACACCTTCGCCCCAACCATGGTTCTCCTGGAAGGTGATGGGGATAACGGAAAGGAAGAGGAAGACAACAGCCCAGCAGAAGGCGATCCAGAGACCGAAGGCGAAGACGACAGGCTCGGTGACCAACATGTGAATAGCCTTGACGGAACTAGCCTTAAGCATCGCCTGAAGACTGGGAGTCAGGATATCGCCGGCAGAAACGTAGCGCTCATCACCAGTAGCTTGTCGAAGAGCCTTGGCTCGCTTATGAAGGGCGACACCACCGCGAGTCTCAGGGAAGTAGAAGAAGATAACGAGTAGTAGAGGAACATTAGCAATGCCCTGAATACCCTCAATCCATCGCCATCCAATAGCCTGGTCAATGAAACCAGCGTAGATGGGAGCAGCGACGGTTCCGAAAATAGCGACCCAGCTGAACATAGCCATAGGTCGACTTCGGTGGTGAGGCTCGTACATATCATCGAAGGTACCGCCGACAAGAATAGTACCGACGCAGCCGAAGAGACCGAGGAGGAGTCGAAGACCAATGATAGTGTCGATGTCCTTGGCGAGAGCGAGACCGATAAAAAGGAGTGAGAAGCACAGGAATGAACCGGCGTAGACGACCTTACGACCGACCAACTCACAGAAGGGAGCTAGAACCATGGGCGCGACAGCACAGCTGATGTTGAAAGTGAAAAGACCCAGTTGACCCTTGATGTTAGGAGCATCGAGATCCTTGCACATACTAGCAATACCCGAGCTGTAGGCAGTAGTAGCAAGACCGATGAATAGGGTCATCAAGTTGAGAATAGTCGAGATAGATCGCTTATACCAAGGATTCCAATTAAAAGGATTCTCTTTATCGCCAGTCGCAAAACCAAGCACGATGTATTCCTTGCCCTTCTCATTAACGACTTCCGTCAGGGTAAGAGGCATATCGATCTCGACAGTCTTGATAGCCCCAAACTCCGGGTCGACGGACTCATTGCTTGGATCAACATATTTACCACCGACGATACGTCCAGCAAGGGGTTCGCCCTTCTCATTCTTCAGGACCTCAAGGTCCGTAGACTCAGGATCCGAAGCACCCTTATCCTCACTGTTTCTTCTTGAAGGGGGGACAGTAGAATTCTTCCTCGAAGGAACAGCAACAGAGTTTTTTCTCGAAGCCGGAGGAACAGCAGAGTTTCGTCTCGTGCCCACGAACGAATTCGCTCTAGAATTGGCGAAGAAGCTCGTAGGTCTTGAAGCAGACGGTGACCCCAGAGGTAGAGGGGACCCGGGCCTTGAGTTGGGCGCAGAGAAAGATGGGATATAATTAGACATGATGGGTTGGGTGTGATAAGGAGAGAGCGTGCTGTTAGAGGGGAGGTTGACTCAGAGAGAGAGAGATAAGAGATATAAAAGAGTTTTGGAGCCTCATCTCGTCTAGCCCAGTATGATGACATCAATTCTCTCGTCTTCCCACTTGTCTTATCATCACACGTTGTATGTTTCCGCGCGCATGTTTGGTTGTTGCGAGGTGTGGAGTCGTGATTCCGGTCCACTATACCACCACGAAGCCGCCGAGACTCTGTGGGTTTCCATTACGACTCATGATTTTTTGGTTATGAACAATAAATGATGTAGTTCACTGCATTAGTCCCAGGGGAAAAATACACTAGAACGATTGTTTTGTTCTGGAATTCTACAGAGAAATCTTGCATTCGGAATTGGCAATAAATTCGGTGGCCATTTTCATATTCTCGATACGGCGGTGCCTTTTCGGGCTTAAGGTGAGATTCCAATCAAGACGGCGGAGTGTCCGGGAGCGCCGGTCAGATCGGTGTGGGTCTCGGTCCGAGAACATATGACGTCGAGTCGAGATAACTCGGTGCTAAAGCAGATCCTCTCCTAATAACTTATCAAAACACGATCCAGAAATTAAAATTTACAACCCTTGCTAGACATATTCCCGTGCTAATAGCACAGTGGACCTTTGACAGTCCTGCTGTGTATAAATGATGCCTTGCGTCACATCAATCTGAAGAGTTCTCACTCGGCAGGTTACAAGACTCCGAGCCCTAGTTTGGCTCGCGTGCCGAGATGTTGTTCCCGTGATGATTAGATCCATCTTTCATGAGGCTCCGGGAGGAACGAGGATCGGAGAATCCTCCCTTTGCCAAGATTCCCTTTTCAACAGAACATGGACAAGGATCGTGTGTTGAGCTTCCGATCCCTGAGTCTTAGTGAGGCGATTCCAAGTTTCTATCATTCGATACAAGGTTTGTTTTTTCCAGCTCGGGTGTGTTGCTGCAGTGAAATGAGGACCCTTTTCTTTTTCTCCTCATCAACCAACCAACAACTCGGCCGAGATACATCCTACACCGTTACACGTCACATTCAAGGCTTGGAGAAGACCTGGAGAAGGCCATCCATTCTCCTGGTAAACTTAAAAGATAAAATGTCAGAATTCTAGAAGAACATGTCGGAGGAATGGCTGCATCCAGTAGCCAAGAACCACCTGTTTGTCCTTATCAACTTCCGATTCAAGGCGGAATGATCCCTCGACCCACTGATAGATAAGTGCCGTGAGGCTCCCAGCGGGTCAGGCCATGCACGGTCTCGGTGAGGCGGCACCTGTGGATCCTTGAAAGATCTTCCTTGGCGGGCGACCATCGGAGGGACATGGGTGAGCGCAATGCACGCACTAGGTTAGTGAAAAGCTTCCATGCGGGTTCCAGAGAATCTTTGGGTGCAAATCAGCTGGTGTATTTCCCATCTAGGCGAGATGCGATGACGACATTGCTTGGTGATGTGGCACTAAGGGGTTGATGAATTTTCAAAACATCAACAGCGTTGACTAGCGTTCCATGCTAATATATTTGAAATCAAGACTGAGGTGCTGGGTGTACTGTATTACTTGCAACCATATGAGTTACAGTGAGGCTATACCTAAACCTTACTGGGACTCTTTAAGCTTTGCTAACAAGATGGTAGCTTTATTTCGCTTCTTGGTCAGAAAACAATTACAAGCATCTATGTATCTCGATGAACTCCGGATGAATGGAGTAATTCACTTAGCATATTTCATTCAGGTCATAAAGTCCAATGTTCTTAAATTGTCTTGCTGAGCCTTATGTAGCCATTTGTGAGAATTTGTTTCGAATTCTCAATAGTCTTTCGTTGTTATTTTTAATGCAGTCCGATATCAAAATTCAACTGCCTACCCTAGAACAGATATTTGACAACACCTTGTTGAGAACTGTAGAAAACTGTTATGTTACTACTTCAAGCCTCAGGTGTTCTATATAGATCGAAGCAATTCACCCAGCTCAATGCGTCGAGGGCGGTAATCGCGCATCTCGTTGGCATCAGTCGATCAGTGGGGGGGTCACATGATCCCCACTCAAGCAGAAACCATAAAACCAATACGCTCAGTAACCCCTCCTCAATACCCACGAGCCATATCCCCGTACACATCCACATCAAAGCTGCCAAAATGGTCTACACAATCGTTGTCCACCTCTACGCCAAAGACGACGAGGAGTCCCTCAAGAAGCTCACCGCCAAGCTCATCGAGGCCAGCCGCGTCTACTCCCAGGACAAGGAGACCCTCTCATGGCACGTCATGCAGTCCACTGCTGACCGACGGGCTTTCACCATCGTTGAGCGCTATGAGCAAGAGAGCGTAGGTAACATGTCAATTGAACGTGGGGGATGTGTGCTGATTGTGTTGCAGAGCCAGAAGTATCATCTCGAGAACCCTTACTGGAAGACTTTCGACCCTTACGTCATTCCCCTGCTGGAGAAGCCTATGGATTTGAGAAGATTTGAGGAGCTTGACACTAGCAAGGACGTCGAGGTTCCCCAATAAAGGGAATCGAGTCAATTGAACAAAAATTGAGTTGTTAGAACTCAAATTAACAAAATTTGTAGTATAAATACTGTTCCCCCAGTGTTGTTAGCCCCGTTCTGCATATGGCTGAGTAGAGTTGCTTGATATGTAGTACAAAACGCCCAATGCTTCTAAAGTTGCTGCAGATACACCAAAAGCTCAATTGCTAGCCTTGAGCGCAGGATACTTTGGCAACGGCCACCCTGCCTTCTCGTCACTCGAGAACCTTGAAATAAGATAAGGAATTCGGAGAAGGCATACAAGCCAAACAATCCACTGAAGAATTGCAACACCTAGTTGAGTATCAGGTATGGCCCACCGAATAAGCCCGAGCTTGATATTCTGAACCTCGTCAACAAATGGTCGTAGCACTTGGTCGTAGTTCTCAAAGGCCAATGACAAGTTCTCGGGGTTCTTTTGAATCTCACCCGCCAGCACGTAGGCACCGATGAAGCCGAGTGTAGTTCCCATGCCGCTGAATGGAGAGGGACAATAAGCTGCGTCGCCTAGGAGGACGACGCGGCCTTTATGCCAAGTATTTGTCTGAACTTGGACAACTTCTTGAGAATAGAAATTCTCAGTTGTCTTCATGCCCTCCAAGAAACGCTCTGTTTGCCATCCTGCACCGCGAAACCTTTGTGTCCAAAACTCTTTCTGCTGCTCAACCGAACCTCTATGAATACTGGAGATTTCAGGAGAACCGTCCTTGAGAATGAGATAAACTTGGGTCTCTGTTGAGTTGTGCGTTCGACGGAATATCATCCGACCGTGTGAAGCTTGATATGTCCTGCGGATATTACTATCCCCTTCTTCGCGTGGGATGAAGTAATAAGCCATGTGAAGACCGAGTTTTCGGTAAGGATCCTGAGCATTAGCTGGCGCAATTGCCTTTCGAATTCTCGAGCCCTGACCATCTGCTCCAACAAGGATATCAAAGGTATCCGACGTCCCATCAGAGAAGTGTGCAAGTACGCTCTTCTCGTCTTGCTCAAACTTCTCAACAGTTTTATTGAAAACATACTTGACATCATCCTTCGTTGCATCATATAGAACTCGCACAACATCTCCTCTCATAATCTCAAACTCAGAAGTGATGGACTGGGCGCCTTTGCCTGATGTATTGGCGTATACTGTTCCAAAGATCTTTCCATTTGTATCGACGAAGGCAACACCTGCTTCGTCGACCAGTTTGGCGCGTATCTCGTCTATGAGGCCCATTACTTTGAGAGTTGCAATGCCTTGTTCACGAAAGTCGATCTGTGCACCGGTTGCGCGTAAGGCTGGAAAGCGCTCGACGATGGTGACATGATGACCGATACGGGTGAGCCAGAAGGCCAGGGCTGGTCCGGTACAACCGCCTCCACAGATCAACACTTTCAGCGGTGCCATCAGAGCAAGGACAAGAGCTTAGAACAAACTGTAGAGGTTGTGGTGTCCCCCAAGAAGTTCTTATTTCCAGTAAATTTAGGTGTTTATTCTGCAAAGTGCGAAGTAGATTGCAGAGACCAAAATGAGTTATTTCAAAATTAAGACACTTTTGATATAAGAATGAAGGAGGGATTGCTTTTTTATATACTTATTTTTTGACAAGCAACGAATCCTTCGAGGACTCATCATACGCACTAAGACGGATGTGCGGCATCGCCAAACTAGACAATGACATCATAGACAATGGCACTTCTAGTTCTCGATTCAGCTGAAGTTAGCCCGAGCTTACGGTGAGAAAGCTTTGAGGTTGCGAAGGCATGCGATAATATTGGGTAGGTAAGTTCTTCAGGCAGTTTGAGCCACCTCATATCGCGCCACGATTGGTGGTTGCGTACCTAGTAGTATCAGAGGTTGCGGGATACCCATGCCTGGCTTATAACCGCTGAGTCCACGTAGCAGACTTTCTTATCAGATCATGCCTAGACATAAAATTTGAGGGTTTTTCTTTAATCTACGGAGTTTCTTTGGCTGGAAGACAAGAGCTAGACAGAATACCCAGTCCTCAACCGTGACTCAGACGTCTCTATCTAGACCGAATCGAAATATTGTGCTTGCTACTTAGCTATAGCGTACGTCGTAGACTATGCCAAGCATAGGTATATCACTTGTATTTCGGATGCTGCACCCGAAAATCTTCATAAGCAGCGGACCGGTAACCGGCTGCGGGTATGTGCGGGGTTATTCAACCACCTCCAACTTCGCAATAGCCTCTGAAGCACCTCCCTAGCTTGCCTTATCGCTAGATCTAGGAATCGCCATGGAAACAAAGATCTGGGAACAAGTTGTTATAGAGAAGAGACGGCAGCGAGCCCATACCATCTCTGCTTTTGCCGCCAAGAACCTATCAGACAATGAAGATCGCCAGGATGCATACAAGGCCATTACCGAAGTCGATGATATCAGTGCCTTGGGCGATAAGATTTCAAGTGGAAAGCTAAAGAGCGAAGATGTAACTCTAGCTTACATCACACGGAAAGTCAATCATTGAACCCCGTGAGAGATATATGCTAACATATCGTGCCACAGAGCCATTGAGGCGCATAAGAAGGTAGACCCTTATGAAAATTATTTTCAAGGTTAGACATAGCTGACATACTGGCAGACAAATTGGTGAGCCTCACTGTAGTATCTTTCTGCTACCAAAGTCTGATGATTTGCAAGCCTAACCGAAATCCTCTTCGATGACGCTCTGGAACAGGCTCAAGAGCTCGATGCGTATTATGCCAAAGAAAACAAAACAACAGGACCTTTGCACGGCATTCCAATAAGTCTGAAGGACCAGTTCAATGTCAAATGTCATGACACCACTCTTGGCTACACAAGCAAGGCCTTCAAGCCAGCCAACGATGATGCCGTCCTAGTCAAGATCCTGAAGAAGCTAGGCGCCGTCATCATTTGCAAAACGAATCTCCCACAGAGCATCATGGTGAGCCTTGTAACAAGCATACTTTGAGCTCATGCTAATAGTGAGAAGTGGGCTGAAACCGACAATCCTCTTTGGGGGTTGACCGAAAACCCAATCATTCCCAGATATACGCCTGGGGGATCTTCGGGCGGGGAGTCGGCCCTGATTTACTCTCATGGAAGTCTCGGAGGTTTCGGGTCAGATTTAGGTGGTAGCATTCGCATGCCAGCTTCTATGATGGGTCTATATGGTTTCAAGCCAAGTGTGAGTTTGACACATCACCTTCGGAATATCGCTAACGTGATATAGAGCTCGAGACTACCATATGGAGGAGTGCCAGTCTCTACCGAGGGACAAGAGCATGTCCCATCATCTATCGGACCCTTAGCACGCTCCCTTTCGACGATTTACCACCTGACAAAAGAAATCACACTTCAGGAACCTTGGAAACAAGACTGTCGTTGCGTTCCCATCCCATGGCGCCAGTCTGAATACGACAGGACCGTGAACAGTAAGTTAACAATCGGTGTATTGTACGATGACGGCGTTGTCAAGCCTCATCCTAGTATCGTAAGGGTTATTGCGCAAGCTGCAGCCGCCCTTGCAGCGGATGGTCACGAGCTTGTGATGTGGAAACCTGACTTGCATTCTGAGTGTATAGAGGTTATGGATGCCTACTTCACAGTCGATGGAGGAGAGGATGTTCGTCGTGATGTTGAAGCAGGAGGCGAACCTTTCATCCCGAGCGTTGAGAGACTTGTGAACAGGGGAAAGCCCATATCGGTTTTTGATTATTGGCAACTCAACAAACGGAAGCGAGAGCTCCAGCAAGCCTATCTCGAGAAGTGGAACAGCACCCTCTCTAAAAAGGGGAAGACTGTGGACGCCATTATAATGCCGGCTCTACCACATGCAGCTGTGCCTCACAACACTGTCAAATGGGTGGGATATACCAAGATCTGGAATCTTTTGGATTACACTGCTTTGGTCATCCCGGGAGGAAAGGTCGAAGCTAGGGATCTTGACGCCTTATGGGATCATGAGCCGAGGAACGAGCTGGATGAGTGGAACACCCGCCTTTGGGAGGATAATATGCAAGATATGGTCAAGCATCATCTTCCTGTGGATGTACAGATTGTGGGGCGGGTTTTGGAGGAGGAAAAAGTTCTGGCTATTGGTAAGGTATTAGATGATCTGCTACGCACTCATCTACTTGAGACATGAGCTCTATTAGATTCTTCAGAATTCGAGTTTCCCCAAGAGAAATGACAAAAGCGCGAGATTCATTCCTGAGGGCCGCTTGACTCTGGTCACTAGACTCGACGACACCGCTTTCTTCCTCAGCCTCATCCATCGTGTAGCTCAGTGATCAGCCCAACAAAAACAACCAACACAGCAGCATAAGCGGCTGTACTCGACATGACCTCCATCAAACTCGTAAGATAAACTGCAGCCATCAATCCAAACACGATCACAAATACCGTCGTAGAAACCAAAGCTGTGTAGAGAGTGTTATGCAAGACCATCAGCCACATCGGTGCTATAAGAAATATCCCGCCTACAGCCGCTACAGCAAGCCTTTGGTGGAAACCAACCTTCCAATTCCGTTGATAGTTATCTTGTCTTGTATCTCGAACAGATCCCGATTCATCAGGTCCCTTTTGCCAGTGCCCGATAGCAGGAAAGACCCGTTGCCCCTCAAAACTGTCGCTCTTGCTCCCAATAATGGCTTCAAGGAGTTTGCGATCTTGATATTTCTCGCCGCTCATATAGAATGGGTCTTCGGGTTGTAGACTACGTCTCTCCATGTATTCATAGTTTTGAAGTGCTTGTACTATAGAGTTCGACATCAGCACCAACTCAATCGACTCAAGGAGATTAGGCATCTTACTATAGTCTTTAAGAGTGTCCTGCCACCCTCGAGGCTCACCCGCTTCGCATCTAAGAGAGACCGCATGTTTGGCGAGTTTGGTTCGAAGCTGCTTCAACTGTATTCGCTGAAGGACAGCAAAGTTGATCCGATAGCTCTGGCTCATTAAGTTAACGTCGCTCTCTTGACTTACAGAAAGGTGCTTTCATACTTTGCCCAGTTCGTTTGGGGGCTGTTCATCGTCATAGGCACCCTGAAATACCCCACTCTCGTTCTCCGATATGTTGGTGATAATGTTATCGAATTCAAGGTCTATAATCCAGCGATCATCGCTATAATCAACCAGCCTACCCGGGACTGCAGTCCCCTCGTCTCCCCGATTTGTGTCGTTGCCAGCGCCGAAGCAGCCCATCTTGGTCATTCGTACCACTCAGTTCAGACTTTAAAGAGTGTGTAAAAGGTAGTGGTGCTGAATACAATGCAGAAACACCGAGTCACAAGATTAATAAAGCTCACAACAGGCTAGTAGACTACCCATAGAATCCTAGCCTGCTTTTGGTATTCACTAGCTTCAGCGTCGGGTGTGTTACAGCGCATCCTCGTTATGCGCATTTGGGCATTGTGGCTGAAAGCTGATCTTGACCTGGCCACAAAGCTACGCAGAATAGACCCGAGAACTGGAGAGCCTCAAAGTCGTAGAATACATGGATTTCACAGTGCATAGCGTAAAAGGCCTGACTAGCCTTCCCATTATCAGGCTTTGCTCCAAACAAGCAGTTCTTTACTCATCCTTTACCTTCAATCTCGAGTGCTTTTGCATTTGGGAAGTCCTAGAGGGCTGTGTTTAGTCTGGTAATTATTGGACGCCACAGGATGTCACTAAGGAGCGCCATCGAGGCTAGAAGATGATAAAGGCACTACCTTTAGCTTGTGAGGAGGGGTGCTAAGCTAGTGTTCCAAGGGGCGCTGGCAACCAGAGAGGCTGTAGACGGCTAAACGGCAAATACATATTTATTAAAAGGTGCAGCATTATTTTATGTGCTCCTTTTATCTATCTCATCCTCCATACTTGTGTGTCCCATCCATGCACTTCATTGCACCAAAGAATCACGAAATTGCCGCGTTAAACAAGGTTCAAGGTCGTCGCGTCAAACCATGGCATATGCAAAATGTATCATCAGCCATGAGACAACCTTACCATCAACACTGGCTCTCCAATTCTCACATAACAAATACGCCAAACTGTACTTCGTGTCCTTGAACAATAGAATCAAAGACACAGACAGTTGTACCATCATTTACGACCAAAAAAAGGCTATCAAGATGATCTTCACCATCTCTTGGACCAATGAAGGCGATGACTTCGTCTTTCAAAATGAGAAGGACGCCAAATTTTGGGAGCGAGCTGTTCGCTTATGCAGAACCATAGTGCCCCTGCAGAAGCGCATCATAACAGAGCTAGAGGGGTCAGCGTTTAGAGACACGCTTGGAATTTCTGAGCAAGAGTGGTCTGAAACATGGCGTGCTGCGGTTCTTGCGCCCGTGCCACAGAATACTCCTCAAAACCAACCTCCGGTTAGTACCACTACCGTTGTACAGGAGAGTGCTAGGATAAGGAGGAGTGTTGCTCGCTTTGGCTCTAGGTTTAGTATACGAGTTCGATTTCCGAAGTTTTCAAGGAAGAAGAAGGGACGAAATGAAGAGGTGGCAAATGAAGCTACTCCTGCTGCTTGAATTTAAAAATGAATGTCATTTTAGCTATCGGAGTATATATGTCATATGTCATATATATATATATATGACCTTTCTATCTATGATTTGACCTTGAGCACAAAACCGGTCTTAGCGATTCGAGACGCCACTGCCATAAGCGCACCAAGAAATATTGAAGAACCAGCAAACATCTGAGGTCCAAGGTAACTACCGTTACCAGCTTTGATAAGCTCACCACAGATGAAAGGGCCAGTCAGATTTGCAATACTGACAATCCCCAATATCATTCCAACTCTTGTCCCAGTCGTTCTTGGATCAGGTGCCATTTGTGTTGCGACAGCTGGAAACAGAGCTTGCAATGCTGCAGCGATGAAGCCGTAGATCACAGCCAAGACATAAAGACCGGCTGCTGTTTCTATAGCCGCCCAACAGTAGACCAACAGACTGGAGGCTAAACTAAGGGGAATGAGTATGTTGAAGGGTCCTGTCCACTTATCGGCGATAATGTTTGGCATGATACGGCCAAATATCCCAACGCCGTTGAGTATCATCAGGAGATAGATGGGTTCAGAGATGCCTGCTTGATCGCGAGCAAAGGTTCCGAGATAGAAGAAGGCAAAGTAGAGGCCCCAGAAGTTGAGAAACATGCACATGGTGAAGAAGATGAATGGCAGTTCCTTGAACGCTGTAGTATCGATCCATGGACCACTAGGATGAGGTGGTAGTCGAGGCTTGAGCCATATGAGGCAAGGGATATATGTAGCAAGCATGATGAAACCCATACTTCTGAGAGTCCAGGGGAAACCCACATTATCGTGGAAGATAAGCCAGTTAATCAAGACTGGATAAACTAAACCACCAACTGCTGCACCGGCGGCCGCCAGTCCAACAGCAAAAGCTCTATACTTCTTAAAGTACTGTGACAAAACAGCTAGAGCGGGACAGAACGTAAAACCATTGCCTATTCCGAGGCAAACGGCTTGAGCCAGGAATATCTGCCAGAACGTCGTGCATAACGATGTCATGAAGAGTCCAAGAACCTGCAAGAAGACACCGAGCGAGAAGACGATCCGAAAGTGGCCAGCATCCGTAAGTCGACCAGCCATTACTCCGACGGAAAATAAGAAGAACACTTGGACACTTCCTATCCAAGATATCGTGGACTGATCTTCTCCAAGAGTTTGGGTGTAGTACTGTTGGAAGATTCCGAAGCCGTTTGCGACGCCCCACGTGTTGAAGAACACGATGTGGGCCAGAAGAGCTTGCAGCCAAGCATTGAAGCCTCCGTCTGGTGGTTCATAGTATACCTGTGTCTTTTCCGGTGGGATTTGTTGGGGTTGGTTTTCGATATCAGCCAGTGTCTCTGCGGCTGAGACCGAGTGTCCGTCCTGGTTGAGTAACATGGGGACACGGTCCAATATTAGCAATCCGAGGCTGATAACCAAACTGATACTCTGGCTTGAATTATAAGAAGAAGAATACCGGGATAAGTTTATCACGGTTAATATGAGTTTAGTTAGCATCAAATACGTCAAGCTTCAATGACTTACACCGCTATTACCGATATTTCCGTGATAGCCGATATACCCGCTCGGCCCGTAAGAACCGACCCTCGCAACTTCACTTCACATGCATTCATCCCCTTACATCACAATACTTTTATTCCCATTCCAATACCAAACATGTCTACTTCTCAGGGCCGTAAGCGCTCAAGGCTCGCCTGTGAAACATGCCGGGATTTAAAACGGAAATGCGACGGCGCTCAGCCCTGCGGAGCCTGTGTCCGTTTTGAGTACGACTGCACCTACAAGACATCTTCCAACAAGAAGAGAAAGACTCATGAGGCTACTCTTCTTCCGTCACCCCCTGTACACACTGAGAAGGACTCTAGACCTTCTAGGAGTGATCATGCTACCTCGCCAAGGCATTTGCAGTCGCTGGAGGCGAATTCTGGGGCTGCGTTTCTCAGAAGGTTGGCATTGAGGCTGGATCCTAAGAATGCACCGCGGATGCACACTTTCTCATGGAATGCGTTTCTTGGAGCACGGAAGTCTTCCCATGTTCCTATTTCGAGGCCAATCACAGATTTACTGTCCAAAGAAGACATGCAGAGCTTGAGTGCTGTCTACTTTCGAAAGATGGACCCAATCTATGGTTTTGTTGATCGTGATGATATCTCACAGACCATACAAGGGAGATGGGCTGGTTATATATATGATCAGTCTCAGGATTCTATTCTCTGCGGTATAGCAGCTATCGGGTGCTTGTTCTCGCAAGTCGAACCTCCACCAGTGGAACTTGACTTGATAGAAACAGCAAGATTCATCCTCGAGCAGAAGATGTCTGATGACCCATCTGCTGCTAGTGTCACAGGTTGGCTACTTCGAGTCGTATATTTGAGGATAGCTGGAACACCTCACACAGCATGGATGGCTAGTTCAATTCTTATGCACATGCTCGAAGCAGCTGGCTTGCACTGTGAACCATCACAAGAATCAGTCCTTCCAGTAACAGAAGAAAAGGTCGATGCCGAGCTTCGGAGGCGACTCTTTGCTGTCGCTGAGCACCTCAACATATGGATTTCATTTGACATGGGTCGTTCCAGAACCATCCTATGTAATTCAACACTAGAGATGCCTTGTTCGAGAGAAGGTGACTATACCCACGAGCTTATGGAGTTGCTCCCATACTCAACAGAGCTTGATCCAAATAAGACGCAAGACGTTTCCGAACTTGAGGCATCGCTGTCAACTGTCTTAAGCAGAACTCATTCTGTTCCGCCATCGATTATGGCACAAACGAATCTTGCTTTATGTCTCTGCCGTCGACTACAATCCATGAATACGACGTTCTCAGGAAAGGTCCTGGACCAGATCCTCTCTATCACTAAGACAGGCATCAAAGCAGCTCAAGATATTTTAGATGCTCGCTCACCATGGCATCACATGGCCAACGTGCCGTTTCAAATTATCTGTGTTCTACTAGCCATTGACACGGGGGAGTCAATAGCTCAGCTCAAGGATGCTATGCAATGTTTGAGTAACGTTGCTACTGTGTATAATACTAATGCTACGAAAGAGGCTCTCAACACGGCTTCATTGCTTATACTGATGCAGCAGCGGCGCAAGGAGAAGTGTGCATCGACCTTGAGCGACGTACTCAAAACCTTCCCGATAGTTTCCCTCCCAGAGACGCGAGATGAGACTCCTGTTGCGGATATGGATGATATGAGATGGCTGAATAACTTAGTTGGAGATCTTTCTAGTTTCGACTATGCAGATTTGGATCGATTTCTCTTCCCGAATATGTTTTGATAGGGGCAGATTGCTGTCGTCATTCTATGTAACGATATGATATCCATGTACTCTATAGCCTTACAGCTCTCCCCCTACATAATCTACTTCTTTCGATACCACATCCTCGAAGCTCTCTGACTCCTGATCTTCCTCTGCAGCTGAAATATGCCATACATCAAAGCTTCAGCAGTAGGCGGGCAGCCAGGAACGTAAATATCGACCGGAACAATGCGATCAACTCCCCTAACAACGCTATAGCTGTAGTAATAGTACCCTCCTCCATTGGCGCAAGAACCCATGCTGATAACCCACCGCGGCTCGGGCATCTGATCGTAGACTTGTCGTAACGCAGGAGCCATTTTGTTTGTGACAGTCCCTGCAACGATCATCACGTCTGCCTGTCTAGGGGATGCGCGGAAGATGATGCCGAGACGGTCTTGGTCGTAGCGTGGCATTGAAACGTGCATCATTTCGATGCTGCAGCAAGCGAGACCGAAGCTCAGTGGCCAGAAAGAACCATTGCGGCCCCAATTGGCTATCTTATCTAGTGTAGTGCTTTCTCGCAGTCCCTATTAGCTTTTTTTTCCTCATCGTGGCATGGGTTTGAGTACGTACAGCGCATAGTCGACTAGGTTGTTTGGCTTAACATCGGCGAGCGAAGCTGGGTGCGTATCAGGTGCTATATCTTTAACCACCTTTGATGAACCACTCCGCCTCTGATGCTCAAGTCGATCGTCCGTTATTCCAAGAGCTCGCTGTCGGATCGTTGGAGTAGTTGTAATGGAGAGAGGTCGAGCTATAGCTGGAGGATGGTGTAAGTCGAGGTCCATAAGCTCTTTAGAGCTATTACTCACATCTTGCTAATTTCAATGGGGCCATATTGAATTATCTGGTATAAGTAAACAAACAGAATTTTCTAGGAGACAAGAAAGACAAAATCAAACGTGGTGCTGGTTATTTAAGACGTTTCCCGGGGTCCAGGTCGGAACGGGAATTAACCACATAGCTCCACTTATTGCTTCTCACCCTCGGAAAATTCCCACATGACCCAACTTCAACCTCTTTCATACACGTTCCTCGTAAAATGGCTACTCCATATCAGGCTCCGGCATGTCCCGTCAGTAGCAAACCTCTGCCCTCTCGTCAAAATGAATGTCCATTCTGTCAAAAAGTCTTCCGCAGGGCTGATGTCGCTCGTCGGCATGCAAGCTCTTGCAACGCCCGACAAGGTCAGCGTCTCCCACCACAAGCCAAACGAGGCAGAAAGCTTCGGGCCTGTGATAACTGTGCGCGGGCAAAGATCTCTTGCAATTCAGAACTTCCTTGTCATCGGTGCTCAGCTCGTGGCATTGATTGCATATACAGTTCAATATGCCATGACCCTGGGCATCGGGCGACCTCCATACCCAGGGAAGTCTCCAAGGATGACAGTCCCAGCTTTTCTTTTCTCTTACAAGCTAGCAATCCTGATAATCCATCTATGGATGCTATTGTCGCTCGAGAGCCGGAAAGAACATCAGAGACGCCTGCTTGGAAGCAACGTGAGACGGTCGGTTGGGGCTCAGGGACGATCAATCCAAGATTGCTTCTCTTTGATATTTCCGACATGCTTCTAGATGAACCCCAGGACTATGGAGATAGCGAAAACAATCCGGTACAATTCTCTGGCATCTTTGGTCCTTCTACCGAGTCGTCCGATGCTCTCTCGACGCGAATAATCGGTCTGTCAAATATCCTTCAAGAATTAACTACCAACAAGCCTCATCTCAGGGACGGACTGGACCAGACTTGCCAACGGGGGTTCTTTACGGCATCTCATTTTCAGCATGTCCTGGTCTTCCTCTTCCGTCGCAGACACTACCATCAAGACACGATACATTGGCCAACATTTGATCCTGAAAAGGTTTCACTCCACCTGCTACTAGCTGTAGTGTTGACTGGAACTGTTTATCTTCAATGCCTTGATCAATCTTCTCCATCATACATTAACACACCACTACTAGAATTGGCGGAAAAGTATGTATACAAGGAGCTAAAAGAATTGTCGGGCCAAGATGTCAGCCCTGTCACGTCACAACACATGCTTGAAATATGCCAAGCTGCAGTGCTGATGAACACTCTCGAAGGCAGTGCCAACCACACCGAAGCCCGCCGAAGAATAACGACCAAAAGGATTCCAACACTAGTCGCGACGTTGAGAAAATCAAAAATGATGAGTCTCAGACACGAGCCCGGTAGAAGCTGGCAAGAATTTGTTCACCGAGAGACATGTATTAGGGTCGTTACATGGACTTTTATGAATGACTCGCTACTGGGGCTCTTCTTTAACCACCCACCCATCATAACATCAAAGGAGATGACGGGAGATCTGCCATGTCCGAGTGACATCTGGGAGGCTGATTCAATCATCGCTTTTCAAGAATGCTCCCAGCATAAATTAGCAAGGTCTTATCCTTCAAGCTGCAGTGAAGCAATAGCAGGAATGCTTGCTGAAGAATGGACGCCCGCTACTCGACACTCTTTTGGAAAATTAGACCATTCAGATCTCTTTTATCTCTCCTCAGGTATATCACCATCCTGGACAGTCGATAAATGACAAATACTGACTCTTATCAGGTCTTGGGCGTCATGTGTTCCATTATCGTACGGCAGTAGTATCACCCGACTATTCAAAAATGCTGTTACGTGCTTTGGATAGATGGGACTCTCTTTGGGCTGATGCTTACGAGCGTATTCCAAAGGATGAGAGGAAATGGCTCGGAATAGGGAAACATACTCCAGAGGTGTTGGCTTTATCAAGGCGAACTATTGAGCTCATTGAGTCTGGGGAAGCAAAGAATTCAGCGTATCTTCAGGATGTTGCATTTTACGACACAGCTGTCTTTTACGAATTCGTTCAGAAGTACGGACAGCATAGCCCAGATGCAGCGAAGAATTGAAAGGCTGACTTCACGGCTGCCTCCCAAATATTTACACATGATTCTTCAATTTTCTCGGTAACGCCGAGTGATCATCAACTCATTCCCCCAGAAACCAGGCGATCTTCCAACCATTCATCGCCACCAAGCGACAACTCGTGATGTTTATATCCGCCCAGTCCCCGCCATCGGAGATGTACTGAAAACTCTAGTGCGCCAAGTCCTGGGCGAAAGCACAGGTGCCTGATCTTGGCTGAATGCTAAAATTCAGGCCGCCAATTTCTTTGGCTTCTAGAAAGCTGACAATTACACACTGCACAGCCTCATGTGACTGGCTGTCACTCTCGCATCATGCGGGGGCGCGGTGGCTATGGCGGAGATGCATCAAACAACGAACTAGAAAGGAAGGTCTCTTTGGAAATATGGAACGTTTTTAAGGCATACAGATCGGGGACTTCCAAATCGTGTGAGACCACGTGGTGATCAGTATGCATCACCGCATCTGAAGTTTATTCTCCTGCGGATTCCGTCTCAGTCTCTGTCAATTGTCCCGTCTCTCTACTCCGTATATGCGAACAAATCATACCTGGATAAGCACGTCTCAGCTTCAGCCACATATCTAATAAAATATCTATCAGGGAATGAAAACATCTTCTAAGCTTTTAGTTGCAAGAAAGCTTTGACAGTCATAAGCGGACTTTTGGCGTATTGGGCTGTCGTAGCGAGAATGTCTCTTCGGATGGGCTCAAGTCAATCTGCCTAAGTGACAGCCTTGGCCCACACTAAACAAGGATGCTAACCAATGAGAAATGCAATCGCCTGCATGTTGCGGCGCTGCAAGCTTAACCCCGACAAGCTTATCCGCCCATGCCGACTCCAGGGTCCTTTATGTCACAGACCCACGATCATCGCTCAATCATCCTTGAAACAGTGGTCAATTGGTAGTGACATTAGAACGGCACCCAACAGATTATTGACCAGCATTAGCATACATGTAAGAGAAATTTGCTGCCTCGCTAAATGAAGCTTGTGTCTGGATTAAGGCTAAGCCAAGGCATCCAGACCTTCATTCCGTTTCTTTGTCCTCTGCAATGCAGCAAACCTCCACAAACACGCTCCAAAGTAATTACACCACTGTGAATGGTTCCTCTGGCTAAGCCACTTTGGTAGGGCTGCTTTTTGTCCCCGCCAAAAACAACAAACGCCAAAGCACTCTTTTGGCTGAAGCTAACTTAATTTGTTTTCAGAGATTGGCTTCTGTTCAGCTCGTCAGAGCTAACAAAACGCCCAGAGACCAATGCTCGTTCCGCTCCCTGTAGAATAGGTACAAAGAACACAATTCTCCCTGCCTTGGCAATTTTCTTCCTTCTTCCCGGTCAGTCATCATCTCCAAGGAGCCACCAAAACCGGTCTTCCAGTGACCTCATTACAGCTCAGCCAAGTCTCCCGCCTGTTCTTCCTGTTTAGCGGTCGATCGTTGCTCCCAATCCTTCTGGAAAGAGCAACATCATCATTTCTGTTTACCTCATTCGCCCCTTGAACCTCATCATAGAAGGTCAACCCCGTGATCTTCTGTCGTTGTCGCCTCCGTCACAGCCTCCGAATCTAGAAGAGAAAGACGCCTTGTGGATCCTTGCAATTACCCCCGTCATCAATTCAGTCGTACTTTCCTGTCCTGAAATCGGATATCGGGTATTAAACCTTGGAACTGCCCACTTCATCCTGTTCCATCTTCTTACATCCCCAAACTCAAACTCACGACTTTTTCGGTTTCTCGTCCGTTTGACATCTTCTAATACGAAATCATTTGGTCTTCACGTGACTCTGGTTTCCAATCCACAATCGACACTTCTTTGTTTCATCTCGCCTACACCTACCTGCATCCTTTCGTCATACCAAGACAACTTGGCCCACAATGAGACCAGACTTCGCGGTCGTACTATTCGCACTTATCACATCAACGGTCGCATCTGCCGTCGATGTACCCCGTCGCATAAAGCGCATCGAGGCCGAACCCAGCGCTGATGAGCACGAGCTATACAAGCGTCGTGGCGGCGGCGGCGGTGGAGGACGCGGAGGTTCCAGCGGCGGAGGTTCAAAAGGATCATCTGGCAGCGGCAGCAGAGGTGGGAGCTCCCGTGGAAGCAGCAGTAGCGGTAGTCGTTCGAAAGGCTCATCATATCGTCCAGATTCATCCGGGAGCGGTGGTTCCCGTAGCTCCGGCGGCGGCGGTGGTGGCGGCGGTTCTCGCGGCGTCGGTCCTCAGCCCAGCTTCGCAGGCGGTCGATACTACCCCGGTGGTTCATCAAAACCTTACAAGTCCGGTACCTCAAGTCCCGGAAGAATTGCGCCCTACGCTCTAGGTGGTGCTGCTCTGGCATTCTGGCCTGGCCTTTGGCTCTACGGTGCATACATGTATCCTTACTCGCATCCCTACCACTATCACAACGACACCAGCGATGAGGATGAGGAGCGTGATGTCCTCTGTGGATGTTCGCGATACGAGTACTGTGCATGCGATGATAACAACAGTACCCAATACTTCGACGAACTCATCGGAAACGGAAGCTACGACGCCCTCAACAAGTCCATCGTCAATGTCGCAGAAGTCAATGGCACAATGACAATCCTCATCAACGGAACTTTGCCTAACGACACAGCCCTCCCTGACGAGAATGCATCAGACAATGGAGCCTTGTTAAGACGAATGACAAGGATTGAGGGTATGGGCTGGTTCACTATACTCAGCTTGGTCTTTTTCACAGTCTTTTATGTCTAGGTGGCTTGCATCATTGTCCTTGGTATCGTTGTCGCGATAAAATATTTTAGGCGTCGCCAGGCAAAACGCGTAGACCTGGTAGGCCAGGCAGATCGGGTACCTGACCAGTCGCAAGCGCAAGTTTAATGAGTTAATGGGTTTTACGGTGTTACTGACGGCGTTAATACCCAACTGGGAGGATTCCTGCACCTTCAGAGAGTGGCATTATTGACTTGAAAATTCTTGTACTTATTATTGTTATTGAAGTATTCAGCATTCGTTATACACTACGTGACGAACGGGATTCGATAGAAATACACTGTATTCTTTTCTCAATTCTGTTCACATCAATGAATCATCCTTTGTGAGGATTTGAGCAGACCTCAGTGTGACGTCCACAGCATTCATGGAGGAAAACAGTCATGGCAAGACTTCATCTCCTGGCATCATCCCTGCGCAAGTTTACACCACCGCCCAACTCAATGGCTCTAGATACACCTATGGTGCCACGATATACAAGCCGGTGTTTCCAAAATCGCTCGACGTTGAGATAAAACGATTGGGGGCTAAAAGTATTGTGCTTATGCTGCGTAATTTGTTCTATGCAATGCTGCCCTGTCATGATACTCCCCAATCAGGAATCCGCCGAGTTTTTGCGTCATTTGGGATTACCCATCGAATCATGTTGCAATTTCTGGTGTTATAGAGGGTTGATCTTATTGATGATCGTGTATTATGTAGGAGTGATTTCGCTATGGGAACTCGTTTCCGTATGGGCGCTGTATCTGACCAAATTGAGTTGTGTTTTGGGGATCATTAAGAACGAGCGAGGTCGGGGTGGGGTTGGGTAATTGTAATTTGGAAATTACAATGACAGATCAAGGCGCTTATATGCAGGTTATGCAGTTCATGTATGTTTAACCGGATTGAAGGGAGGTGTTGGGACAGCGGGCGCAGTAGCAGCTTGTTTAATCACAACACTTTTACTAGGTACCTAGAGGTCTTGTCCTTGCTTTACGGCCTAGCATAGGTATCTTAGTATTAGAACATTTGGTATTATGGGAGCCACGACAGACGATTTTTTTCATCATTGGCTGAGTAGTTACTTGTACATCCCTCATTCCTCACCGATGAAGTCTCTGTGGCGGTGACGACCACTAGATTCTGCAACGCTCTCTATCATAAGGTACTCAACAGCAATTATACTCCCACAGCTTCATACAAGCCATCGATTAATAAACTTGAACCCCCTGGGGGAGGCAAGATAACTTGGTCCCTACATCCACGAGGAGACAGAAGCAGGCATAAGGTCAGTTGTAAGCATTCACAGCGAGTTCAATGTGGATATTCTTCTAGTAGAGCAAAGGCGGCAAGTAAACTAGAACATAACCAGGCCTCTGTATTGACTGCCATCTAAACAAGTGGCTAAATCAACGCCTGTGTCTTAATACCAACCGTTGCTTATACTGGCTACCTCTCTCGAGTGGTTCTTCGTCCACGACGTATCGATGAGACAGTCGGCTTTTAGTCAAAGTGTGAACAACTTACTCTTATGACTGAAAGCCAAAATGAGCTTGGGTATGTCGATAACCGTACTGCAGGGCCGGGAAGCAGATGGTGAGCCTGTCCATTTATGACATGACCAGAAGAGGCGCCCTGTTTGCGTAGTGTCAGAGAAGATAAGAAGTCCATACTATGCAGACATCACTATACAAGGTCTTGATATTCTCCAATTCCGCTCATGGTTACTCTGTTCTTTAAAGCAGAGGAGTCGGTCGATAGACCGTCTATTGATGCCTACACAGCCTTGAGCTTAACAGTGAACTTTACGTCCATCCTTTATCCGTAAGTAAGACACCTGATACTTCATATCTTCTATCATTAATTAATTTTACGAGAAATTCAGAGGTTTTGTACTAGAATTTTACACTTCGTCTAACAATGAGTCGAGCTTGTGGCCATGAAAGTCCTAACATTGAGCATTCTCGTGGGCTAGCTACGATCTTAATCTGCTCTTTATATACTGTAACACCTTATTCATTTCACACCTTTATCCTTTACTTGCTTTGCATATCTAAAGTCTTGGCCTGGGAGGATAAGTTATACAGTACAGTGATTCACCGTCATTGCTCTATAACTTCGTGAGTTTGCTTCCACGGAACTTTAATCTTTCAACACCTCACATCCACGTAAAATTATCTATTGGCACCTATTTCAGAGTTTTATGATATTGTATTTGATCTTGTGCTACTATCTCTTGCTCCTGGGTGACTCCCTTGGTAAGTCCAATGCTCAGTTACCAGAATAAGCCTTACAGAGTCACCAGGTTTCAGCTTCAGCTTATACTCAACAGCTAAAAAGTTATTTAGCAAGGCATTATATGACAGGGGCAGTGCCGTCTCTGAGGCTTGTAGTGCAAAAATTACAACACCAAGGTGAGTTTCTATTGAGCATCTACGCGATAATTGTTCCTTGTCGCGACAATGGTGTTGAAGTGGGGACCTGCACGCCACTCAACGCCGCCCCACCTGGATATCAAAGCACTGGCCTTTCTGCTTCCTCCATCCTATCCTGACGTTGATTGGCTGACTCCACACTCATTCTCAGGCTCCCGGGCATCTTTCCTGGAGAACGCAACCGTGAACAGCTCAGCTCAACGCAAACACGAATTCTTTCCCTTCAATCTTCGCACGACAGCCACGACTCGCCGAGCGACGGCCGATCATCAGCGACGCGATAAAATTATGATCTAAGAATAACGACACTTCCGCGGTCTCTTAGCGATCCGACTTCAAGATTGCGACACCGCGATCATGGCTGAAGAGAACGATTTCTCGTCCTTTGACGAGGACGCCTGGAAGGCTCAAGATGCCGCCGACGATCGAGAAATTGCGAAACTACTAGGAGATTCGCAGAATAACGGAGGCGGCATCGTTCTCGACAATGCCGCGTTCGATCAATCCGGCAAGGCGGACGATGCAGAGGATTACGAAGATATCAGCGACGATGATTTACCAGACGAGGAGGAGCCCAGCGCTGGTGTTTCCATGGAGATGCCTGGCCTCACGGACGATGGCGGAACCAGTCACGATCCAGATGATCTTTTCGGAGAGGGACCTTCTTCACCAGATCCCATTCTAGGTCCCTCTTCCCCAGCACCTCACATTCGTGATGCCGATACTACCGACGACACCCAACCTCCCGACGCGAGTCTAAGCTTTCCTGGCATCAACTTCGACCCAGAACCTCATCTCGATAATCAAGATCCTGACATTCCCGCACCCGCCGAAACCGTCGAGGACCTTCTAAAAGCTACATGGCCTGCTTTCAAGAAGGGGCATATCTTGACATGGAGCGAACTCCTCCCAGCCAAGAAGGCCACATGGAAGGAGAAGAAGCCCGTCAAAAAGCCCAAGCAGCTCGTCACCAGTAAACTTACACTCGAACTCGCTCCCGATCAAGAGAAGCTGTTCCGTATCCCAGGCACTGCAACCGTCACGCGCAAACCTAGGCAGGGCGAGGAGAGAGGCTTAGTGTACTGTGGCATGGACCAAGAAGATCAAGCCGAAGATAATGTCCAGTTCGATCTCGATCAAGAGTCCGATTCCGACACCGTTGCTGGCTTCACCCTACGTGATATTGAGCTTGCTTGCGAAGATTGGGGCGCCAGCATTGAGGCTATTGAAGCTGATTTCAAGGCTCGACAAACCGCCGAGCAGCAGGAACAGCAAACACGGAAGCGCGTGTTTGAAGAGCAGGATGAAGAATGGGATGCTGAGTTCCTGATGGACCTTGGGGACGAGGGACCACCACGACCGAAGAAACGCAAGACAGTTATGCTTGGTCTACCAGAGATTCCCCGCTATGTTGCCCCCTCCTTCGACAATTTCGAAGATGCCACCCGCAGAGGCGCCAAGAGGGTGCAACTGGATATGAGCGATCCTTACCTCCTTATCGAAACTCAAGAAACCCAACGAAATGCAAAGCGACCCCGCACAGACAACAAGCTGAAGCGCATGGCGAACGGCAACCTCGGCCGCGATGTCTCCAACCGCTTCAACATCTCGAACGACGAGGCATACGAGGCTTTGAAGGAAAACCACCAAAGCAAGGTTCGCGCTACGCTCGGTAACATTTCTGTCGAGCACAGTATGCCCGCTATCAAGCTCTCGTGGCCGTACTACAAAGTTAAGCTCGGTGGTACGACAGATGAGTATCATCGTCCTCGTTTCAGGTACAAGAAATTTACTGGTCATATCATCAAGTTTGATAAGCCGGCACACCAGAAGCGAAAGCAGATGAAGGGCAAAGCGCACGAAGTCTTCCTCAAGTCCAAGGATTTGAGTATTAACGATAACTCAACGGCAGTTCTGTACGAATACTGTGAGCAACGTCCACGAGTGCTCAGCAGCTTCGGTATGGGCAACCGCTTGATCAACTACTACCGCCGGAAGGACACAAATGAAGACGAGCAACTCCCCAAGCAAGAACTTGGAGAGTATCGCATGCTTCTTCCTGAAGATCGATCCCCGTTTTCCCTCTTTGGCACTGTTGACCCTGGTGAGACTGTGCCAACATTGCACAACGAGATGTACCGTGCTCCCGTCTTCAAGCATAACCCAAGAAGCAGTGACTTCTTGGTTGTGCGCAGCACTACTGGTGAACATGGTTCGAGGTGGTTTCTCCACAAGATCGATCATCTATATGTCGTCGGTCAGCAATTCCCTTCAGTCGAGGTTCCAGGACCACACAGTCGCAAGGTTACGAATGCCTCGAAGAACAGAATGAAGATGCTCGCATTTCGCATGATAAGACATAGCGATACCGACAACTGTCAACTGTCCGACATCACAAAGCATATTGCAGACTCAACTGATACCCAAAACCGCCAGAAACTAAAAGAATTCCTGCAGTACGACAGAGAGAGCGGTGAGAAGGGCATGTGGCGACTGAAACCTGGCGAAATACTGCCTGATGAGAGTACGATTCGTTCCATGATTAAGCCGGAAGAGGTTTGTCTACTCGATGCTATGCAACTTGGTATCAAGGAGCTTGAGGATGCCGGATACGACCCTCGAAATGCTTCCCTTGATGAAGATGTTCAGAATAACGACGCAGATGGGGACGACGATGATGCCGAGGATGAAGGCAGCAAGGTCGCCAAGGGCGCCAAAAAGCAGCAAGAGAAGCAAGAAGAAACTCTCGCGGACAAGATGGCCCCATGGAAGACAACCAAAGCCTTCATCGATGCATGCGCTCAAAAGGCCATGCTTCAACTTCATGGTGAAGGAGACCCGACAGGCCACGGCCTCGGCTTCTCCTTCATTCGAACCTCCATGAAGGGCGGATATATCGAGGCAGTTCAGGGACCGCTTGCTACATCTGCAGATGCTATGGAGCGTGAAAAGCGAGCTAATGGTGGCCACGCCTATAATGTCAAAAAGCAGCAAGCAATGTACGAGGAAGGTATTCGAGAAATTTGGGAGAAGCAAAAGTCTACACTCTCCGATGGTCAAGAGCATGACGATAAAGATGTTGCAGTAACAGAAGACGAAGATGACAGATTCAACGTTCAGTCAGCCATGACTCCAGCCCAGTTCGACGACGGTACCAGCCAAATTAGTGGTTTGACTTCGGCAAGTCGACAGCAACGACGCGCTATTCGCATAACCCGAGAGATCCGAATGCCCGATGGCAGTACGCAAGACCGAGTCGAAGTCGTTCACGATCCGGTTGTGATTTCGCAGTATATGAAGCGGCGAACAGAGGCGGATCTTGAGATGAGAGAGTACGTGCACCCACCCAACTCGCGCCAGACAGTCCAGCAACCAAAGAGCAGGGGAGTCGTGACAAGAAAACGCCGACGAACTTATGGTGTCGGCACCCCTGGCTCAAGAAATGACATTGTTGGATTGGAGTTTAGAGCACCGGCTTACGTGTATCTTGCAACAGCATCTACAGCTCCCGTCCCACAGGCAATGCCGACCATGACCGTCTTGCAGGCATTAGGTACGTCTTCTCGAGTTACGGTGTGATAATCGATACTAACAGTAGCACAGAATCAAGAAGGAGCTCGAACGACTCGAGAAGAACAAGGCTCGACGACAGGCTCGAGAGCAGCAAAAAGAGCTCCACCAGAAGGCCAGCACAGGAGAGGCCGGGTCACCCAGTATCAATGGCGATAAAGTCCCAACTGGAACAACCCGCAAGTGTGCCAATTGTGGACAAGTCGGTCACATCAAGACAAACAAGAAGTATGAGCCCCCATTCTCCATCATCACTTCCCTTTGTTTCTCCCCCTCCCCCAATGTCGTTCAATTGGTGTGCACCTCTAGAGGCCGACAACACAAAGCGCAGTCGCTCGCGCAAATCCAAATTGCAACTCGCCATGGAGCGATGCGACAAAGACAAGGCGCGAGATGCCAGAAGGCGTGCTGAAACAAAGGCTCTCGAGGACAAGGCAATCGCTCTTCAACTAAAACAGGAGCGGCGAGCGGCAAAGAAAGAAGAGCGTGAAGCCAAAGAACAGCAAGAACGAGAGCAACGAGCCGCTGAAGCCCAGCGACGCGAGGAAGAAAAGGCTGAGAAGAAAAGAGTCAAAGAAAAACTCAAGCGCCGCGCCCTCCGCAAGAAAGAGATTGAGCGTGCGCGGCGTGAAGCTGAGCGCATCCGCAATGCCTGGAGGGTGCCAAGATGGCGCTCTGGAGGTGCATGGCGTTGAGAAGACCAATTCGTGCAACGACTATCACATCACATACAACATTTCTTTTGTGACTGACACGTCTTTTCAAAACTTTTTACTAACTTATTCCTCAAGGTTATGTCCACTGCTTAACGGCACGATGAAGGCGGACAATGGCGCTGCTGAGCACGGAGGCTTTGGTAACTACAATGCTCCAGGAGGCGCTGCTGGGTCGCCCAGTTAGAAACCGATTACTTCTTTTACTATGCGAGCTTGATCTCGATCAGCCAAAATTACGACGTCGACTTTGGAGAATGGTTAGCTGATATGGTTTCATCGTCAGCATGAAGAAAAGTGATGGCTCGATTATTCTTGGTTTTATGTTACTTCAAAAAGGCTTCGGATGAAGAATCGAGCTGTACATTAGGGAAGCTCTAGTACAACTTAGAAACCAGAGACGGATGGCATTGAAATGGAGTTTGGGATCCTTGTTGCTTCACGGAAAAGGCTGGCATGGCAACAGGAAAGATATTGCATTTACCTAGACTGCATCGACAGTTCTTCTGACAATATGCTATTAATAACATCATTTGAAACATTAACTTTGTTCCTGTTTGTTTGCCGAACTTCATGATGCTACGTACGCTTGACAAGGCGGATAGCCATTGCCGAAGGGGGGGCCTAGACGAGCAGAGGTAGGGAGAGTCTACCAACTCTGCAACTGGCACCCTTGACAATTATGTGACGAGAAGTGATCCGAGTATCCATGGATTCACATGCGGTGAAGATGTCTAAAATACGTAGGTGATGAGTTGTTGATGGTGCCGTTGACCTCTCACATCTCAGAAGCGGGCAAATTTCGAGATGCACATTTAGCCCCCATTATAGTGTCTCCACTGATAAACTGGGCTAATCTCCTGACAAGCTGGGTTAATTGGCCCGCATGGCTGATGCATGACCTGGTCCTGGGTGTGAGGCTGCTATGCATAATTGTATTTTTAGAAGCTGGAAAATGACGGTTGGGAACCAGGGTCTCTGGCATATGTCATGAGGGGGATGGGGATGGGGATGGGGAGTTAGGGGAGATAGGCTATACCTTTACCGATGTCAGTAGCTTCACGGATGTGTTCAATGAGTCTATTGACACTGACTCAACTCGTTAAGATTCATGATTAGTGTCGATCCAGAAGACAGAGCTCGGAGCTTGGAGCCACCCATCGGGAGAACAGACCACGATCATCAACGCAAGGGCAGAACTCGAGCTAAGAGATGCAGCAAAAACGCATGGTGGGAATACGAAAGCCGTTGCAGCGGAATGGGTGGGAACAAACGAGGCTCAGCTTCCTTTCCTTTCCTGTCCAGTCTGTCAAGTTGCATGAAACACAGGAAGCGATATCCGGGAGAGTTGCTTTAGCCCTGTTTTCTCTAGCTGATGTGTTGTGTCCGTTGACTCAAACCAGGATATGGCCTGGGCTTTGTGGTTTCAAGACGATAAGAGCTGTATTGAGAGGTTGGTTGTTGAGGCTCAGGCTTCCTATTTGCTCGAGAAAACAGTTGAAGTTGAGATCTTCTTCTGCCAAGAGCCGTGGCTATTATTATACCTGATATACCTTTGACTCCTCTGTAAAGGATACCTAGCCAGGCTTAGATAGAAAGCAACGTGGTGCGACAAACGTCAAGTCAATGATGTTATTTCTAAAAGTCGGTGGTTGGACCTCCACTCTTCAAGCCCCATTCCGCGCTGTCCCGTCCCGTCCTGGTCTGTCTCCCTGAACGTTGGCGCCTCTTTAGGGGACCGTTCAGGGCCTTGAGTGCCGTAGCCCAGGCCCTGCTCCACCAAAACCCACCGTGACGGTGAGCCCCCTCAGACCTTGATCCAATCACGCTCGCCTTATCTAAGCAAGGAGTTTTGCGTGCGGGTTCCATGCTGTCTTCTTTTTTTCCCTCCCGTCGCTTTCTCCATCCCGCACGAGTGAAAGTGAACACGATCCGTCTATTATTAGAAGCCATCCATCTCTTCACATCCCAACCACAGACGCCAGATTCAGCCCCATCAACGTCTTATCGATCCAAAACCTTCAACTTAGCGGTCGCTCGTTTGTGTCATTTTTCCCACTCTTTGCCCCCTTTCTCAAGCGCAAGCGCAAGCGCTAGGAAATCTCCAAAAGCCCTCTCTTGATCGCTCAAATCTTACTTTTCTATCGCTATCGCGTCGCGTCGCGCAACAGTCTTGAGGGCAGATCTCATCTAAACCTAGTCTCCTTGTCGCAACGGCTCTTGTGAACTCAAAATTTCATCCCGCATCAAATCTGATGATATACGCGACTCGCATGCCTGCGTCACTGATCCTCTGCCTCACTCAGCACCCTCTTCTATCCTGCTCCCCTCAGGGCTAAAAAGAGGTACCACCAAAGGCCAAGCTCAAAAAGAGATACTGTGAACGCGCTACTGCACCAAGTACCCCTCCACCAACTGCCAGCCACTAAGCTACAAAGGCAGCCAACGGCCTGGCGGTCCTTCGACTGGCTCAAAGGTTACTTCTACTTCGGCTTGTCCCAGCTCCAAGCAAAGCAGAGCAGAGCAAGCCAAACCACCTTTGCTTCCCTCATCAAATCCTCTCCACTCTCACTCTTTTTTTCCTCTTAAACAACCTTCCACGGCCACCGCGCCAGCCGCTTCCGTCATCTCACGCAACCTGTTCCTCTTCTCTCGGTTTTATCCATCGACTTTTCGGTTTATTTCTCCGTTTCCTCAAGCGTTCTTTGGTAGCATCCACTTTACCACGCCGCTCAACTATTCTTTGTTCTCGCTTACGATCACGACTGCAACCGCGCTTCAACTTGTCTCAACTTCACTTTACCTCGATCTCACGACTCGACGTTCTGCGCTTCAAACTGTCGGCTCCTTTTATTTGCGACGATCTGCGCGACCCAGTTCCAATTCCACCCTGCTCCACTACCAACGTCTCAGGCATCTTCCATACCTCCTTGGCCGCGACCTTTGAGCTTCCCCGCGTGGAAACGCGACACATTTCTCCAACTTGAACTGCACAACCGTTCAACATGGGACGAAGAAAGATTGAGATCAAGGCGATCAAGGATGACAGGAATCGCTCTGTGTAAGTAAACCCCAGGAACAGCTACAAATCACCAGACCTTGGGGTCTTCAAGTTCGCGGCTAACTGGCGCACAAAGCACCTTCTTGAAGCGAAAGGGTGGTCTTTTCAAGAAGGCTCATGAGCTTTCCGTCCTTTGCTCCGTCGATGTCGCCGTCTTCATTTTCGGTAACAACAAGAAACTTTACGAATATTCGTCAACGGACATGCGAGAGCTCATCCACCGATATCAATATGTGAGTCCCGCTTCTGGAGGTAGTCGCAACGCCTCTGAACATAGGCTGCGACTACGGCGCGCTGTATTATTTGCTAATAGATAATAGCATGGCGGACCCAGTGAACACAAAGGCCCTTCCGACTTCAACGGTGGAAACGATGATGACGAGGATGACGAGAACGACGGCACACCTCCCCATGGTCCTGAAGTTGTCGAGAACCAGATGATGCCTCCACATGCTTACGGACAACATCAACCTCCTTTCCCACAGATTCGACATCATACACCCTCAGCATCACCACCTATTGGCAATGGCGGCCAATTTCAGGCGCATCCCGGTCATCCTATCCAGCGACAACACACTCCGCAACCATCGATCGGCTCAAGACCGGCGTCTCGAACGGATATGCGCCGAATGGGTCCCGGCATGGTCCAGCCTCCACCTCCGGCCGGCGCTCCGCATCCCGGAATGAATTACATGCCCCAACCGCCTATCTACAACTCGCCTCATCCTCCCGGTCTAATACCTCAGCATGGTCCTCATCCGCAATATGCTTATCATCCACAGCCTAGCCACATGCAACAACCAGGACCGTACATGGATGAGCGCAGGTCGCCGATGCCCTCTCCGATGCCTCCCGCTTACACTTCGCAACCACCGTCACAACCAATTCAAGCTCCTGTTCGTCCAATGCCATCGCCTCAACCGCCTCAACAACAGCTTCCTCCCAACATGTCACAAATGTCACCTCCACCGCCCCAGCCTGAACGTCGACTTCATGATCCTGCGCCACCACCTCCCGTGGAACCCAAGACGGAGCCACAAGAACGCCCTCAGCCGCCATTATTGAACACGGACAGTGCCATTAAGAAGCTACCTCAAAGAAAATCTCACAGTATCTTCACTCCCATTGAAGAGAACCGGTCTATTCTGTCCCAGCATCTGGCATCTTTTACTTCCGAGTCGATCAAATCAGAGTCTGCTGCTGCCGCTGCCGCTGCTAATGCTGCAAACGCCGCCAACCGTTCACAATCGGTTGATGTGGCTGCACTGAACCGAGCCGCCGATGGGTCCAAATCATCACCCCATTTGCCACAGCGTGCCAGTACTCAGACCGATGAAAAGTCTCGGACGGTATCGCTGTCGTCAATACCAGAAACCACTTTGACTCCGCCTTCGCGTTCTAACAGTGCAAAGGCCAGCGGTCCCGGAGGAGCTCGACCTCGTGGCCCTCGCTTGACGGTGCAGATTCCGGATGGCGGATCTGATGGAGGCGGTAGCGCAAGAACGGCAGAGTCAAACTCGCCGCGGGTCGCCACAGAAACTACAACGCAGGCGCCCCAACGCCACAACTCTCAATCGTCACTTGTGCTTCCTCCTCCCTCTCCGTCTGCGTCAGCAATATTGTCCGCAGGTGCTACTGGTCCTCCAAATCCTTTTGCCCGGCCGCCTCCTCAGCAGAATGTGAATGGTGATACTCCTGTCTCTGCCTTGCCATCACGTTTCTTGACAAATGAACTCCTTCCGAGCCCAAGTAGCTTCTATCCCGATTGGAACTTCCGGGGAGGTGACAGTAACACACTACCAAGTCCGCTGAACTTTGCAACGCCAGTTGTCGGTTCAGGACCTAGTTTCCTCAGAGATGACCTGAACACGACACCAAATGCAAACTCAAACGCTTCTAAGGACAGAGATCCTCTGCCTAATGCCAATGGGAGCTCAGGTCAAAACTTGAGTGTCGCTCCAAGCAATTCTACTGCAACGAAACGAAAGACTCCTGAGCCTGGAGTTACAACGCAGAGCGATGCTGCGGAGGAATCAGAGCCAAAGCGGCTGAAGGTGGACGAGTAGTGCTCGTCAAAAAGTGTTCTCCTACAAAAGTGCTTTTTACTATATGCTTCAATCGACAGGGCATCATAGGCTGGCCTCTGCATGCCAGTCATAGAACGTCATCGGTACCGGCCAGTGTCTTGTTGACGGCCTTACAGTCTCTTGTTTTGAGGCATCTTTTGCCTGTATTCCTTTCATCTCAAATATTATTCTAGCTGGTGAGCCCCTCGTGTATAGGGGTAGCTTGCCGCGTGTGGGGGAGCAAAGTGTGCAGAATAACCTGCATGACGAGAAAGTGGAGGGAGTTTGTTCTGGAGGTATAGTCTTTGTTGTAATTTATGTCTGTTTTGGAGGGTGTCATTTCTGGGAGTTCGGATAGATGATACCGGCGACGAACATGTTGACCTAATCAATATACTGGATGAATGGCAGACTGATTGATACCTGGTGATGTCTTTGAACTTCGTGTATTATCCTAGTGCTACCGCCTGTAACGAAACTTTCCCGACCTCTTGCGCAAATATCTAGCTGTATCCGAACTTGCATAATCATTAATCTATCATTATTCGTGTATCTGTACCCATCAAGCGCTGTCTGTCCATTTAAGCGTAGTTCAAAACTCCTTTCAGAATCCACTGTATATCAAGTTAGCATATCTCCCATCATGGTCACAATAAACTTACCAGTTCTCCATTCCCAACCTGACTAGCCACCCTCTCAACCTCAATCTCATCAGGCATAATAACTCTCCGTCCCTCCTTAACCTCCCACCAAACCTCCTTTCCCACCAGCGTCTTGCTCTTCTCCCCCTTCTCCCACGGACTAACAGGCACAAGATGCGCCTCCACAAACCGTCTCATATTCTCCCTCGCTCTGTCCTGACCCCCGTCGCCCTCATACGCATCAGCCCCGAAATTGTTGTAATCAGCGGGTTGTTCCCACGGTTTGCGCGGTAGCGCATCAACAGCCGAGTTCAGCGGCGCAAGAACAGTAGTGTTCGTTGATAGGTCGCTGAGTCTTGTATCTGTGGAGGGCTGCATGCGCGCGAATGATGAGAATGATGTTAGGCCGCGGTTGGAGCCTAGGATGTCGCCGAGGGCGACGGAGGGTTGGACGGAGGGCGGGTTGGAGGACATTAGAGGGAGATGGCCTTTCAGAGGGATGGGAGGTTTGGGAAGGGGCGCTTGATTGTCGCGGAGAGGAGACTGTGAGGTTGTTGCTAGGCTGAATAAAGCTGTTAGGACGATAAGAGGTTTCATTGTGAATATGTTGATGCAGGTTTATTAGGTTGTGATTGAGATCTGATAGTACGTCATGAGGGGATTTGCATGTTGGGGTAACGTGATTGGTCACGGGATCGTTATCTCAATGACTTGAACCAAAAAATAGCACCGCATGTCCGATGCATTCGTTGGGATCTGATTTATATAGAGGGCATTTAGAACAGTAGCTCACACAGGATTTATGGTTTTGGTAGTATTTGACTTATGAGAAACGGTGCTTGCATAGTCGTTGCCAGACACTCGTAGGCGAATTTGAGATGCAAGATGTTTGAGTTGTTGACCGTTTTGACACCGTTTTGATCTACCATGCCCTGAGGTACGTTTTTGTATGATACAATGAACACGCTAGAACCACTACTGCACAAGTTTGATACTGGTTTCAATCAAAGAGGACTCTCCTCGTACGGCATACATTGCATACTCCCAGTCGTTGGGTGGATGCCGTTTCTCCTACCCGGTAGTAGAGATTCAGGGACTGTCATCTACGTCATTGGCTTTAGAATTGAACCCTGCATGAGGAGTCCATCTCGAAAAGATGAAAAAAGAGATCAGCAAAGCAACAATACATAGACCGTCTAGACTATGGGTTACAACCAGCCTGATTCGACTTGGACTCTGAGTTCCATTGAGGCTTCGGTACTGATACTCGCATGTGAAAAAGGGCTGAGTCAGCCCCCAGAAAGACGGCAGAGGTTCTGGACAAATGAAAGAGCAGAAGTGGCGGAGGCTCAGACAATTTCTGGGGTCAGATGATGCACGTGTATGTAGGAATCTGGGGAAAACTTAAGCCCAAGGAGGACTTTGATCCCCAGAGAAAGAATGGAGGCAAGACTTTCACGTGCTTTTTTCAGAACAGTAAGCGAATGAGCGACGTCGAAAAGGAACCCAGCTGACCAGACCCGACTGTCACAAGCCTAAGAATGAATGCCTGTCACTGGATCTCCAGTCATGAACGTGGGGAAGACGGCGTCATGGGCAAGATGCGGGAGGGTTTCAGTTATGGAGACGATTCATGTGCTTTTTTTTTTTTTTAGAGGAGATGGCATGTGAAAGTCTGATGTTTTATTGAACTGAAGGAATTGATCAGTTCCGATCACGTGTACACTTCGAGATCATGTTTGAGTAATCCGTGGTGTGTCCGGTTACTTGGCCGAGGCGGTCGGTCACAAGTCCGGCTGTGTGGGGTTTGGAGAAGAGAGACATGATTGGATGAGTCTCAGGTGTCAGAACGAGGAGAGAGATGGAGAGAGATGAAGAGTGAGGAGATGGAATGAGGAGAACTATTTTTTTTTTTTTTTTTTTTTCACATGCTCCTATTTATAATAAAAATAAATAACCAAGATATAATTCACCCGTTTAGATACCATTTCCCCATTCCAAACTCCTTATTACCC
>JABFAI010000084.1:0-101106 GCA_013266175.1 Fusarium gaditjirri | reverse complement strand
TCAGTATATTAGCTTGATATATCTCGCTGAGATATTATAAGCTTTCAGTATCAATCAATGGTTTATATTATGTGGATAACGTTGTTCTCTTAGACTGGGACTAAATAAAATGGTTCAGGTTAGCTAACAAGCGAGCCCTTCAATAGAGGCCGTGACAACTCGACTTCTCATAAAGCATGTAGCATTGGTTTCATGCAGGAAAACTACCAATGACAATGGGTTTGGGCCTATTTACTTCTGCTCAATTCAGGCTGTTGTAGTTATGTTCTGCAGTAAAACGTGAGAGGCACATCTCAGCAAATCAAATAGTAAGGTAGACGACTCCGGTGGCGAGTGGGGCAACTCAACCCAGACATCGTCGCTTTCTGACCTCGACTCATCGGCTCGATATCCAATCACGATGACAACGAGACTTAGAAACGCAAACCCATGTGACGGCTGCGCTTTACGTCGTGTAAAATGTGAAGAAGGAAAACCGTGTCACGAATGTCGACTCAGAAGCATCGAATGCACCGCCTTGAGAACCCGCAAGAAGCGTGGACCAAAGGGCGGACCTCGAAGCACAACCAAAGAGAAAGTTGAGAGATTTCAACAGCGCATAAAGGAGACTCAAACTTGTATCACTCAAGATGATAATCAATCTCAGTCCGACCCTTCCAGCTCCGTACCTCTCCCGCCTTATCGCTTGCCACTCCATGAATATCAACGTTTCCTCCAAATCTCAAAACGACCAGTATCTTCCATTTGGATGGTCATCAACCCCGACCGCCTATTTACAAAAATATCAGATAATCCTAACGACCATGAGTCCCATGCCCTGGCAGCCGCACTATGTGCTGCTACGATAGCTCAACTCAGACTACCAGAACATGCTGGCCCACGAAACACCCCTTCATCCCTTCAGTTTGCTACCGAATGTCTTCAGCTAAGAGAACTTTATGATTATCGAGAGAGCTACAGTCTGGCCTCCGCACTTATGCCCTTCTTTCTTCATGTTTACCACTCCAACGGTAACAAGTTACGAACCGCGGGCCTGTTTCTAAGAGAGGCCGTAACGCAAGTTCAGCTCATGCAGCTCGGTTGTCCTGAAACCTATCTGCATCTCACCAAGCAGGAGCAATCGCTTCGGCTTCGCATATACTGGCTTGTTCTCATCACGGAGAGGTACATTGGACCTTGGACTTTCTAAAATGTTTGCTGACGTTTTGTCCCAGAACGTATTCTGCACAACATGGCTTGCAGGCAGTTCTCCAAGTAATCGATGTTTTCCCAGACACTCAAGACGACATGACAGATGAACAAAGAATGCAAGCTTTCATCTCACTCACGAGACTCTTTGCATATCTCGAGAGCAACTTGACAACAATTTCGTCAAACCAGCAGCCCCTTGAGAGACAAAAGCTCGTATCATATCAAGCCGCTCTTTGCCTAGACGCACACGACCACGCTGCTCGTGAAGCTCAAAGAGTTGACTTATTCGTCACCCGCCAATGGATCAGACTTATTCTATGGGAGTATACGGCTCGCCATTTTGCAATGTCATGTTACCCAGATGACGAAGCCTTCTCTCTTTTCCTTCCAGTCAAGATCGGCCACAAGATGCTCTCACTTTTTTCAATGGTGACAAATTCTGCCATCACAACCCACGGATATGGCATTGTAAGTGACAAATGGAGATGGTTTGTACTGAAATTGACTTTGATATTACAGGAACTGAAAGTATTCCGATTAGCAGATGCGATGCTTGATATCGTTGCGTGTGCGCCATTTTCGGCTCATGGAAGTAGTATGCTTGTTGGTGCAGGAGAAGTCCTATACTCTCTTCAACATGTATTGCACTCTGTTGGAGGACGAGACTCTGGCTTTCTACACAAGATACAGAACCGAATGTCACAACTGGAGTTGACGACTGGATCATGGCCATATCTCACCATACCAGACGCAGATGATGTAATAGAGGAGATAGAGAACGATGAAGTTTTATGATAGTCTTTTGTAATAGGTGAATATGAACACTGGGAGTTGGAACCACTAGGCGCTCGAAGCCATACTCAACTTATGTTCTATTCACAATTTATATATCTAGTAGAACAAAAAGGGCGAAACAATTCAGTCAATTCGTTATTCCTAGCAATTACCCCCACGCTATAAATATTTAAAGTTAAGTGCAGACTAAAGAAACTGTTTGTTTTGTGTAAGACGTCAATCAATTAGCTTACTCTTCAGTAGTAATAAGCGGCTCACTGCTATCAAGCAAGCTTATCCCCTGTGGCTTAGTTGGCTAAAGCGTCCGACTGTTATTCATAGACAATCGGGAGATCGGAAGTTCGAGCCTTCCCGGGGGAGTTCTTTTTTGCTCCTTGAGCCCTTTTTTTCAGGTCTTTTGTTTTCCTTGTGTTAGTTAGTAATGAAAAACTAAAACAAAACGTCGTGGCTGTAAAGAAGAATAAACACTGTCTGTATTTTTTTTTTTTAATTTTTTTTTATACTTGAGTTAAATAAAAGCGCTATAATATGGTCTTGGTGCCGGAGTTACTTGCTGGAGGTAGGTGTTGCAAATGGTGGTCTTCAGAGTGTACACTAGAGTATGCCTAATATGCAATATGTTGCAGTTGTAAGAGTATGTGCAGCGAGAACTGGGATTATTCTCCTTCAGAAAAAAATATGAAACAATAACATGATAAGATATCATTGGAGAGATTGTGCTTAAACCAGTAATGTTCAACTCTCCTCTGCCAAAGCGCTACATCTCCCTGGATACAGCATACACAGCCGGAACTAGGCCAGAAACAGTGTCTACCTACCGCTGTAGATTAAAAGGATCAACGAATATACAAATACCAGAGATTCAGCCGTAAGCAATCACTCATTCTGTGCAAAGAGTTAAGCCAATAAGCAGAAGATATCTAAGTGCCCAGGGTCCACATTGACAGGCACAATCGCCAAGTCTAACTCAATCTGTCGCTACCCAGCGCTGTAGGGCTGGTAGCTTACACTTGACGGCTGTGGCTGCGCCTTGTTACAGATGGACATGCAGGGCAGATTAAGAGATAGAGGACGATAACGAGAGTGATTGACCCTCGTACATGTTTGTATAAAGAGGAAGTTGTCTACCTTGAAAGTAAGCCATGTTTGAGTCACATTCTACAATAAATACTCTGTTGTGCTTACACTGGACTTGACACCAATACACCATGGCAAATCCAACAAAGGACAATCTCTATGGTTATGATGCCAACAAGATCCTTCCCATTATTGCCTCAGTGATAATAGGAATATCACTCATAGGACATTATATTCAGAACACGTTAGTCATCGTCTAGGATGGATGAGCCTAAACAAGTGCTGATTTGAGATAGGCGATACAAGTTCTGGCGAGTCACATTCTTCATGTTCTACGCCGGTCTGTTCTTCTGCATCGGATGGGTAATGAGAGCTATCTCAGTACGAAAACCCGACAGTCTTCCATTGTACATGATCTCGAGCATCTTCATCTACCTCGCCCCTCCGGTCTACTCAGCTGCCGAATACAACACTCTTGGCCGTCTGATGCACTACCTACCAATGCACTCCATCATCAACCCGAACCGAATCGTGTACATCTTTGTCTTCCTCGGTTCTCTTGTCGAGGTTCTAACTGCCCTTGGTGCCTCGTGGATGGCAGCCGGCAATGGCCGACAGGATGAGGATCGACTAACTTCTGGTGCAACGTTGATGGCCATCGCGGTTATTCTCCAAGGGACAATCGAGATTGGCTTCATTGCCATGGTCGGAGTCCTTCACAGGCGATGCTCCAAGGCCAACATGCTGCCTTCGAACGTACGAACTCTGTTCATCATGCTCTACGGCACGTCGATGCTCATCCTCATCCGCTGCGTCTTCCGCGCCGTCGAGACGTTTGAGCTCAGGGATATTCTTTCCAGCGGAGAAGACAATAGTAACGCGCTCATGAAACACGAATGGCCTTTTTATGTTCTGGAAGCCATTCCTGTTGCTCTTTATACGTACTGGCTCAATATCATCCATCCAGGACGATATCTGCCCCATGACCAGCGCCAGTATCTCGACTTCGACGGCAAGACAGAACGTATGGGGCCTGGATGGATTCACAAACGACACTGGGTGATGTTCATCGCAGATCCATTTGATTTCATTGGCATGTTGTCGATGAAGAAGAGAGATCCTTATTATCTTCGCCCGAATGAGTGGCCTGAGACGGACAACTGTTTTGCTCAGGGTAGAGGATCCAACGTTAAGCCGGAAAAGTACGAGGCGCTTTCCAAGGATGAATCGAATGAGTCGAGTGTTTGATGTAATGGTCAGGGATAAGCAGATCTCGATGTGGGATCGTGTTTGAGATATATACCCTTTTATATGGTAACCTTACTTGTCTTTTTGCGAGGCGTCGGTAAGCAAGATAGACTTATGGTAGCTTAAATTCACTACGTTCTTATTGTTAGCATTTGTCAAGTTTAGGCATACTCTAGGATGAAATGATGGCAAGATTAGTCTTCTTTTAGTCTTTCTCGTCCCGACTTTCAGGGTCCGATTATGTGATGGATTCCGAGATGCATGTGGACGGGAATAAATTTAAACATATTTGCTAAGCTTACCTTGTGTGCATGCCTCACTAGATAAATCCCTCTTGGCTCTAAATTTGGGTCATGAAAGGATCATGCCATCCATGTCCATGGATGTTTGACTGTATGTAAGCGGGATGATCGGTGACTTCATTGCCGGGAGCGGCCCCATATACATCCCGACAATGACGTCGCTTGGCGGGCACTGACAGAATTCTTGGCTGCGGTTGGTTTCCTTGGCCACAGGGGAAAAAGCCCGACGGCTTAAGGACGTCATTCGCAAATCACAGCTGTAATCCGCTGTAACTGTTAGCGGCTACACTGCATTAAACGACCCCTGATGGATGATAACGATGGAGTTGATAGCTGCTCTACCGTTGCATCCGCACGTCAGACCCTTCCGTCTCATCAAGATCATGCTACCTTGGACCTCTAAATAAGTATCATGGCAACCCGCCCGCCCGCCTCACACGATTAGCTTAAAAACTAAAACTTTGCCACTGAAATGGGCCCTTCTCCTTATGATCGATCCTCTACACAATTTTCCATTTTCTCCTCAGGACCAAGTTATCCGGTCTGGCCTGGTTTAGCTTAATCTCCAGTTTAACACACCTCATTCTCGACCTGGCTGTTTCTTCTTCCTCTTCTCATCACTGCCATTATCACCAACACCACCCACGGCAAAAACACCACATCACTATACAGCAATGCCTGAGGTGCGTAGGGGCAGCCTTGCGCCGGTGTCCGAGTCGGCGCTCTCGTCGACAGATGTCCCTGAAGCTCCCGTGATTTCTCGTCCCTCGCAGTCTCATCAATCCTCAACTGATCGTGTGCGATTCGACCTTCCAGAGGAAGCAACTTCACCAGTCTCACCGCGAGAGCCCCTCGAGTCAGCGTTTGGAGAATTACCTCGGCGAACATCTGAGGGTGCTCGACGGAACTCGGATGCTCCTAGAAGGAGCTCAGATGCACCTCGAAGA
Organism: Fusarium gaditjirri; assembly: GCA_013266175.1. Lineage (NCBI taxonomy): Eukaryota > Fungi > Ascomycota > Sordariomycetes > Hypocreales > Nectriaceae > Fusarium > Fusarium gaditjirri. The sequence continues at coordinate 95,546 of JABFAI010000084.1, read as the reverse complement.
AGCTTGTCCTATGCTCAGCGACCCCAAGCAGAGGCATACTACGATTCTCGAGCCGCTACCCAAAAAGAATACCGACGACGAGCTACAACATTACTAGAGTACTACGAAGAAAACCCCCATCTGCTACCGCAGCTCCCCTTTACATGGCATCACGGCTGGAAGCGCTGGCGACTCTTCATCTTCGCATTCCTAGTCTTTGTCGACGCATCTGCGGTCCCGATAGCTCTATACTATGGACTCAAATATGCAGGGGACGTTGAAGGATGGATCATATTTGCGGTAGTTACTACAATCTGGGGTGGTCCCACGTACTTGGAATTCGCCATCCGCACCCTCCGATTGATCAAGGTGGATAGATTCTACCGACCGCTGGGAACGAATCACCGGTGGTGCTTTGATATGCTGACGTACTCTTCCATCCTTACTATCTTTGTGGTTACTGCTCTGTTCATTATTGGCAGTGCACCTCATAGCGTTTGGTTGAGGGTCCTGTGCATGCCTGCTCCAGCGATTCTTTATTGCTATGGTGGTGTTCTGTTCCTTATTACCCTTTTCCACCAGATGAACTGGCCAGCTCCTTTCCGCATCAGCTCGACTGCGAAAGGAGAAAGGGTACGTTTAAATCACCAAACTCGCCGTTGTCATATTCTAATTCCGTTGCAGGTCTTACCAGGTGCTTACTACTTCATCGAGGATGTTGTCGCGGTTAATGCCCTTGGTGGCCGGCCGTATCGGGAAGCATTAGCAGCTCGATACAAGGCTAGCCCACGTTTCCGAGAGATGGTCTACAGACAATCCTGGTTCTGGTCCATCCCGGCGCTAGTACTCGCCGTCCCCCTTACCGTCATATCCGTCATCCCACAAGTTCCGGCAACCGGCGCCTACGGTGTTGCGTGGGCAGTTCCATTCTTGTGGGCCGCTCTTTGGGGCGTTATCACCATCAAGTGGTGCAAGAGAGACATGAAGCGGGAGAGAGAAGAGTGGGAACTTGGAGTCGATCCTGAAAAAGAAATTAAGAGAAAGGGGTCATCTATGGAGACGGCATCATAGTGAGGGTGTGGGTGAGAGTTTGGTGGGTGGTGGTGATTTAAAAGCGAGCATGATGGCATACACAATATCCGTAGGCCTTGGGCGTTTGGGAGTGAGAGCAGCACTACGATGTCTCCATTCCGTATCTGTACAAACATGTCTAATGATAGCACGAACATGAAAAGAATCTGTTATCATATCCCTTGAATCACTTGGAGCTGCGCATCAGCTAGCCCCCAGTTCTTAGTCGTGGGTGCGCACCACCCACTAGAGCGATGCTTGTCTGTCACTACAACCACCATCATGCTACTGTCATATCAGTACAGCACAGCACAGCCCCGCCCCCAAGTCTCAGCACCATCCGTTGTCTAAGCCAACGAATAGATAGATACCTAGTGTAGAGTCAACGCGGTACGGAGTAGGACTTCGGGGAGTCGGCGCTAGATGACCCCGAACGAGTGGCATCTGGAATGGGTCTTTTTTTTTTTTGGTGCCTCATTGTCTTATGACTTTGACTCCCGATGAAGCCGAAGTGTAGGGCCTGTGCATCGACATCAAAGATTAAATCCTTGCCAGGTAAGGTTAATTCCTGACAGGTCATTGCAAGCTATTTATTGGTGACTTTTGCATTGTGATCTTGAGCACTGCCGAAGTCAATTGAAAGAACCTCATAAATGTAAAGAGAATGTTCAACTCGTCAACTCAATAGGATCCTGACACTAACAACAATTAACCCACTCTTTGATAACCTAGATAGAAGTTATACCAGTAATTCGGACAAATTCTCTCTCCTGATCCATCCAGATCTTTTCCACAAAGCCTTCCCTCTTGAAACCATCAAGCAGCTTGACAACTTCACCCGAAGCACTCTGACCATCCCAATCAACACTATAGACACCACTTCCCTTATTCCCATCAGTACCAACAGCCACTTCTTCCTCTTTGATACCATTCTCACTACCCTGTTTATCAGGATATCTCCCAGTCAAACACAACCACGCGTGTCTCTCTCCACATTCCTCCTTAGGTAACCACTGTCTCCTAACAGTCATGCTGACCTTGAACCAATACTTCATAGCCTGCATCATGAAACCGTCTCCACTGCGGATCAGGTTTGTATCGACAGAGCCAGGGAAGTTGTGAATGAAGGAAACTTCTGGTGCTTGACGAGCCAGTGCTTCGAGGGATAGAGTAAGGGCCGAGCACATGTGGCCTCGAGAGTTGTGAATGCTGGTGAAGGGGATGTTGCGAGCTGCGATGTCGTCGGAAAAGAGTTTCCCTTCGTGTGTACCAGCCATGACGCTTATCACACGACGGAGAGACGGGGCCTTCTTTAGCAGTGGGAGGAGATTGACCGCGAGACGGTTGCGAGAGTAGATAGTTAGGCCGGTGACCAGTGGCAGTCCTTCATCGGTATCTAAGTCTATTAGTATGCGCAAAGTAATAACCAGATGAAGATAGAAGACTTGCCAACACCAATTCTTAGTGTCCCCTGACTCAAGAACAAAACATTCAAGACTCTCTCCTTGCTCTTGATGTCCCGACACACCTCATCCACATTCTTCAACAAGCTCATATCCTTCTTGATGAAGACATATTCTCCTTTAGAATTCAGCTCCTTCAACTCATTTTGCAGTCTATCACCCGCTTCTTGAGAACGGCCGATGTAATAGATCTTGGGCTGTGCAGTATGTTTTGCAAATGCTTTGAGAGCTGTCTCGCCAATACCTGCTGTCGCACCAGCAAAGACGGCGACGAGGCCAACTGGGAGCTTTGAAGCAGCTGAGGCGTTGACTTGTTGGACTTGGGAGAGGGAAACCATTGTTTGTAAGTATATAGAGATGACTCTAGGTATCAATATTGATAGGAAATTTTTTATTATTTTATACTGCTTTTGACTCTCTCTCTCGTTCATGGACTCTGACATCTTCTCGACAACTTCAAGTATACCACAGCCAATAGTATCACGACCTGAATACGAAAACTGCTTAGCGCCGGGAGTGTAGCGGAGCGTCTCGCAAGGATGAAACCGAGTGCGAAGTCTAGATTCAAAGGCTTATCCCCGAAGGCTTGGAGGAAGTATTTCACAATACGTTATGACGTGTTTGACTCCCTGTTTGTGTTTCTGTTGGTTCAAGTTATGCTGAGCAGCAGATGAACCAGTCCCCATTAGTTGCCAATATGCGCCCTCATTCCTGTGACGCAAATATCTTCAGCCTCTCAAGCACATGCTCTAGAACTCATCAGACTTATTAGACCAGCTATTCAGGCAAGTAAATTAAATATGCAAAATGACTTATAGTGCCAGCAGCCCACTGCTCGCTTCAACATGCGCTATTCCGAAGGATGCATCCCCATAAGAAAATAAAGAATACACAAAAGGACAAAAATGATGACGCCGTGTCCTCAAGCCTGACTCAAACCAGGCTTGAGACCCTTTCCAAGGGCCTCATAAGCCATGTTGTTATGTCCCAGCCGTTGGTACAAAAGAAGTTGATATATAATACGGGTGAGTGACAAATGAAATGTGTTTCGGTTCGGTTATGTCCATGTCTGGTCTCGTATCGTCTCATCATTGATGGGCCAAATCGACAGGCCGCATCATGCATTATGAATACCGCTCATGAAAAGTTACAATCCCCCCTAAAAGACGAAGAAGATATAATAATGTCGTAATCCCCTTTTTACAACTGCCCCATCATTTAACCCCTCAACTTCCTCCTCATGTAGTTTATCAACTTTGTACACCCACAGTTCATTGCTCAGGGCGGGGAGGCTCGGCCTGCCATCCATTGATATATGCCATCAACCCCATGCCAAATAGTACAACGCCAATCATTGAGGCATAAGGTAGCGCGGCTTGGAGGCGCTGGTCCTGTCCACGCACTGCACCCTTTTGGGTTGCTGGCGTAATCGTGCTGGCTCGAGATAACGTCGGTGCGTCCAGCGCTTCATCAGCAGCAGCGGGGTCGACGGTCTCTGCTTCTCCAGTGGCGCTTTTCGAAACCCCAGAGTCAGCATTAGTCTCGCCAACGACAGCACCATCGGCATCAGCGTCTCGCTTCCTCGACCTCGATCGAGCTTTCTTCTCGGCTGCTTCTCGAAGTGCTTCCTCAGCACGGAGCTGAACGACCATCTCGGCGAGCGTCTTCCTATCAGCATCTCTCTCTGACTCTACAGTCTCACATCGCTGCTTCCACTCTTCCATCTGCTCCTTCATATCCCGCATCTGACTCTCCATCATGTCAATTCGACTTTGAAGGGCAGCGGCTGTCTCCTGTGCAGCATCGACAGCAGGGATCTCGTCATTTGCCTCTGGTTCAGGAGCCTCAGGGACAGACTTGTCTTCTGTGGCTTCAGACACCTCTTCCGAGGCTACGCTTCCAGGTCGGGCTGACCCGTTCATATGCACAGTCGCAGACTCCTCCAAGCGCTTGGCGAGCTCTTCTGCTTCCTCTCGTGCACTCCTCTCCTTCTGCAGCATTTCTTCCAATTCCCGCATCCGTGCTGTTTGTGAGTCGATATCTCGCTTAGCGTTGTTGAGAGCCTCGGTAAGTTGAACAATCTGGCTGAGATTATCAGGCCGGACAGGTGAGTTAGGAGGACCAGACTTCGGCCGCTCAGTTGGGCCACGCTTAAGTGAAGGCACATCAGGCTTCTCGGGAAGAGGCTGTTGGGGAGGGGGAGCAGGAGGATCAGAAAACCGTGCTTTGGGGTCGGCACGGAACGGCGTCCCCATCCCATTTACCATGGATTGAGGTTTAGAGGGTTCAAGGCCTTCGGGCTTCTCAAGGTCCTTGAGGTCGTCTTTGGACAATAGTGTGTGGACGAACTGATTAGTGCGGCCCAGATCCTGTGCTTGAAGTCGAGCATTGCGCATTTCGTTCTGAAAAAAATTAGCATAATCATCGTAAAGGACTCGAGTATGACGTACCGCAAGCCGTTTTAATATTTGATCAGTAGCAACAGGGGTAAGAAAGAAAGGTCTTTGTTGTGGCATTCCGTTGGCTTGCATGTTCATAACACCAGCGCCATTGGGCATCATGCGACCGTTGCTGGCCATAGACGCATTACTGTTTGTTCGGCCTCGCAGCTGCATAGGCCCCGAAGGCATCATCATAGCGCCATTAGCTGGGTCGAGATCGCCGAAGTTCATATCCATGACATTGCTTGACGCGCTAAGAAAGCCAGCATGCTCAACCTTGGCAGCTACTTTGTGGTGGACGACTGTTTTCTGATCTTCGCTGACAATGTCGATGCCAAGCTCAAGATGATCGGAAGTCTGCAGTTCATGCGGCTCAGATTCGCGATTTTCTTGTGATAGACGAGTACCGTTGACAAAGGTTCCATTCGAGGACTTGACATCTCGTATATAAATTTTGCCATTGCGTTCCGCATAAATTTCAGCGTGTTGTCTGGACAGCACTTTACTGTCGAAGAAACCGTTGGTTGGGGTTGGGATGGTCTTTTGGTTTGTTTGTCGGCCAATACGGAGGCTTTCGGGGGCGAAAGGAACAGCGATTGTTTTTCGTTCAAAGGTACCGTTGAGTGATAATAGATATAGAACCGGTTGGCCAGGAGGAACTTGTTCGCCGCTCATGGGCCGCATCATTCCTTGAGACGTCATCTGCACCTGGCCAGGGCTGGCCGGTACAGGCCCATGGGCCGTAATCATGCCTTGACCTCTGCCAACGGGCAGTCTGGACATGTCCTGTTGTTGAATTTCCCCTTTTCCTGGCGGCCAGGGGGCTTTCGGTTGGGGCCGTTTTCGAGGTGCGCCGTTAGCCGACCATTGGGTCAAATCTGAAGTTGAAGACAATGGAGTGCCGCCATTAGCGTGAGAACCGTTCGAGGCAACAGTGGTAGCAGAAGAGTTCGAAGATGTCGAAGAAACAGACGACGATGAGTTGGATCGGGTAAGGGTCTTGCGGGGCGCGAACATGCCAATGCCACCTCGACCTTCTTCCGAATTCATTTGATGGTTCCCGTTAATCGGACCCCATGCTGGCCTTGACGCGGAGAAGTTTTGTGGATTTGCGACTGCAGTCATGAGGATAATTGATGCTCAGCGTGTTGCGGCCGATAAACGCAGCGTCGAAGATATAATAAGGATGCCGGATATGGAAGTAAGACGTGTGCGGCTCGCGCGCCTATGAGGCTGATGTCACTCCACCGGCAAGTCGGAGGCTGAATGGATTTATGATGGCGGATCTGAAGAAAAACGTTGTAGTTTTGATGAAATACGATTGAATTTTGAATACTTCAAGGTGGCTTGACGCTGCTGGTGGACAAGAAAAATCATGAGCTCGTGGCTGGGAACAGGTTTTGGTAATGAAGAATTGAGGCGATCGGCGATGACCCTATCGGACCAGGGACAGGAGGTCAAGAGGCGAGTCGGGCCAGCGACAGCCAAGACGGGTGCTTCACTCACCAAGCACGAGGATATCGCGTTGTCGGAATAGGGTTTCGCGTCGTAAGAGACGATAGTTTAGAAGGCTTCAGGGCCGTGGATGAGTTGATGAGAGGTTGTCGTAACAGTGACAGTATGGGGGAGAGGTCTCGCTAAGCGCTGCTTGGCGTGTTGGCGTGTTCAAATTTGGAGCCCCTGGTCGACAACTCTCAGCTCAGGCACACGGAGTACAGAGCACAGTGGAGCACACGCCCAAAGACTCTGGCATGTGCTCACTGCTCGCATAACCCCAGCACCACAAGAAACAAAGGCTTGACCGTCAGAGGTTGTCTTGTAAGTGAAAGAGAATTGCCTGAAAATACCACAAACATCAAATCCCTCTTGCGAGTCGGAACCGCCTTGTGGAGCCATATCTTGACCCACGAGAGGGACCACGTGACAACTTCTTCACAGTAAAGATATGTCACCTTTTTCGTTCCGCACTGTACGGGAGTGATCCGTGCCTCGAGTCCCGCACCGACCTTTCTCCGAACCCTGATTCCACTTTAGCCATTTAGCCAATGAGAATAAATCTCGAGAGGTCATTCGGGTTCGAGGAAAGTCGTCGTATGAAGAGAGCTTCATCAACAATTGCTCTACTTTGCGCTGTGCCATTTTAAGAAGCTTCGCCGACCACGATCGATAATCCAGCGCACGCAACAACTCCCCAAACCTTGCATAAAGGCCTACCACGCTCGCAATGCCTCCCGTCGCTCCTATCAATGCTGGCCAACATGGCCCCTCCAACGTGGATAAACGTAGGCTGATATCGTTCTCATGACATTGGGTGTTGGCTAACAAATTCACAGTCAAGATGGGTGCCATGATGGGTGGAAGTAAGAACTATTCCTTATTGAGATCTTGTTCGCTGTGAAAGATACTGACATGGCATAGCTGTTGGTGTTATCATGGGTTTTGTCTTTGGTTCGTCTGCAACCAGGTGCGCTGCTTCAGCTCTGAGGTCATAACTAATCATGACCAGGGACTGTCAACATTTTCCGATACGGAGCCGGCCCTAACGGCATTATGAGAACCCTCGGTCAATACATGCTTGGCTCCGGAGCAACTTTTGGGTATTTCTGACAAAGGCCCCAACGACTTATACAGGTGCTAACCACTTTTACAGCTTCTTCATGTCCATTGGTAGCGTCATTCGATCCGATGCCGACCCCAAACTTCACGAAATGTACTTGCGAGCTCAACGTCGGCCTATAATGTTGATGGCCAACCCCGCGTGGAGGAAATCATGAAAGCAGCATATCATACGAGACGAGAGCAATACCCAGTCGACTTCGACTTCCACCCTGTACAGTCTGGCCGCAATCTGTAAAATACATATCAAAATTATTTCGAAATGGACCAATCTATTGTCAAAGTCTCAGGCCCACCATCGACAAGTGCATCAGACCAGTCAGATGTGTCTGTTGGTCTCACGATGCAAGGGTTTTTTGTAATGCTGTCAGACCTTGCAGACCGCTGCATTTTCTGGGTTCAAGTGACCCGATTATATGTGACTGCATTCAAAAGATTACACAATAATCTTTGAGAGGCGGCGAGAGAGCTGTGGCGCTCGATATAAGCCCTTAACCGTCCAGGTTACATTGCCTTACAGACAGATCGCCACACCACTACCCTTACGCGACCCAGCATGTTGGCCTACCCCACGGCTGCCGATACGAGGTGACAATAACAACCACGCTCGATGTTGTCGAGCAGCTGGAAGATCTTGACGCTTAAACTTTCCACACGCTAACCGCTTTGGCTCATGCAATTGAGTCGATGGCGTTCATTAGCTTGTTATCGCATCCTCTTTTTTGCATACGCTGTAGGGAGTCAACCCTGCTTTTGCACAACTGGCGTCATGCTTCTTCGCCATTGGCTATCGGTCCAGTGGTCTGAGAATTGCTTTTTTAGAGCACAGCTGAGAGCGAACTCCAAGTGTCACAACTTTGCATATTGAACAGCATTGTGTATTGGCGGAATACTTCTTAGGGCGTGTGTCAGTGATTGTGCTGTTACATCGAGTTGAATCCTTATTATGTGATCCATTTGAAAGCATGATCACATGCCTTTGAAGCTGACATGCTGACTTTACTAGGCTCATTGACGTCTGGATCACTATCTCTCGACATTACGAGATTATTGATCGGTTGATCGCAATTGGCGCGTTATAGCACACAGTACCGTATGAGGAACCCCCCGGCTTACACGCTTTTGAAATGTTGGAGCTTGCTGTTGTTGGGCTGCATCGTGCAGTCAGTCACCAATTATGACTGAGCAAATTCAAGACAAGGTCAAATCTACTCGATCGATGCTTGCCCTTCTACATACAGTCAGAAATACTTGGAGAGGCGGTTGCCTTCAGCGCATCAACCAATGTCTGAACTGTATTTTCTGACGCTTGCCTTGTGAGCTGGCACTAGCTTATCATGCTTGGTACCAACGCCAATATCAGCAACTTTTGCGGGCAATCTTTTCGTATTTCTGCTCGAATGACTTACAGCTTAAGCTCAATTGGACCCACTGCGTTTCTTTTACGTACCTGACTACCCAGAAAAAACGGTCTGCCTGAAACGCCCGTTCAGCTGTCCAGGATCATTGCGTCTGTTGGGCGAGACAGAGGCTATGATCAGGGTATACCCCAGTTGCAAATCGTCAAAAATGCTTAACCATAACACGGCAAGTCGAGATACGGATCCGGGATGTTCAAGATGTACTCCGTACGGCCTAGTGGAGATGTCGTGTCTGTTTTCCGCTTTCATTGTCTAAGGCTGAGACAACTAAGACAGCGGCAATTCCGCCACGCCAGGCACATCCAATATCCCTACCACAACATCCTCACATCATGGGCCGGTGAAGTTTAACGTCTCCTCTCTGATAGGGCAATCTACTTTTACGAATTGCACATCTTGGTGTGCTGACCGTCATCATGGCTTGCAGCTGTCCTGGTGCATGTCAGGCCTCGCCATGTGGTCCTCTCTCACCAAACTCTACTCCTCAACACGATTACAACACCTCCCATGGATAGGGAACTCAGCCATGCAGACTTAGTCCATGATAACCGAGAGAATCCAAGGCTGACCCGTATGCTATCGCCCGTTTCTCTCAGATGAGGCTTGATCCCGCGGGTCTTCGGCACATGCGTTGTCCTAAGATAGAAGTTCCTTCGTGCAGTGGCTGTCGATGGACTGAGCTCATCGACACGCCCCTCTTGGCTATATATACCGGTGTTGGTTCCTGTGAAAAGATGGCATATCTCAGCACCCTACCTCCATAGAGACTCCTCACTGCCCAAGTCCGTTGTTCAGTATGGGCAATACCAATAGCAGTCCATTCAATCTCGGGGACTTGGGACAGTTGTCCCAGTTGCAGACTAATGGGTAAGGTACAATGCTGCTAAATATCTGTATACATGAACTGATCTATTAATAGGGAGTCCTCGTATGGCACGTTTGATGCACCTGACCTGCCAACTTTCCTCACTGACAACCCCTTGCCTAATGGCTATCCCTGGAGTACCATGAATTCCCAAACCAATTACTATCAGGACCAGCCAAATACTGGAGTCATTAGGAGGTACGACTTCACTGTCAGTCGGGGGACGATCGCCCCCGACGGCTATGAGCTGTCCACAATTCTCGTCAACGGGCAGTTTCCTGCGCCTCTGATTGAAGCAAACTGGGGTGACACCATCCAAGTCACTGTTCATAACAACTTGGACGATGAGGGTGTTTCTTTGCATTGGCATGGTATCCTTCAGAAGGGAACGCCTTGGGAAGATGGCGTTCCGGGTGTGACCCAATGCCCGATCCCACCTAAAAAGAGTTTCACATATCAGTTTCTGGCCGACCTGTATGGAACAAGCTGGTACCACTCTCATTATTCCGCCCAAGTTGCTGCTGGTTTGTTCGGTCCATTGGTCATATATGGACCACGAGAAAAGAAAGACTACGACATCGATATTGGGCCTGTTATGTTGAGTGATTGGTATCACAAAGAGTATTTCGACCTTGTTGAGGAAATAATGAAACCTGGCGGCAATGGAGTTGTTTTTTCTGACAGCAATCTCATCAACGGAAAGATGAACTTCAACTGCTCCAGTGTCGCACCGGGAGACAAGACGCCCTGCAAAAGCAATGCTGGTATCTCCAAGTTTCGCTTCAAGCGCGGTAAAGTCCACCGCTTACGCCTCATCAACCCAAGTGCCGAAGCCATTCAACGATTTTCTATTGATGGTCACACCATGAAGGTCATTGCGAATGACTTTGTTCCAGTACAGCCGTATGATACCAAAGTTGTAACTCTTGGGGTTGGCCAACGCACAGATGTACTAGTCAGAGCTAATGGCAAATTGGACTCATACTGGATGCGCAGCAATATTTCTGCCATCTGTAGTCTGGGCCGTGCCCCAGCTGCCCTTGCGGCAATCTACTACGACAATGCAAATCAGAAGAAGGCACCCAAATCACAGGCTTGGGACATCCCCGATCCAGGGACTTGCGCCAACGATGATTTAAGTATAACAAAGCCTGTAATGAAGCTGCCTTTGCCTCCAGCCGACAAGACTATTGAGCTTGATATTAGCTCATTCAAAAACGCAAGCAATGTCACGCTCTGGACATTGGGAGGAGTGGCTGCAAGGACAAACTACAACAGTCCAACTCTGCTCCTCAGCAAACTTGGCAATCACACATTCGAGCCTGAATGGAACGTGATAAATACTGGAAAGGCAAAGAGCGTGAGAGTGGTTGTCAATAACAAGACTCCCGTGGCGTGAGTACTCAACAAAATGGATGTGGCTTCTTACTGTTGCTGACAATGAATTGTGCTTAGACATCCAATGCACTTACACGGCTTCAACATGTATGTCCTACATGAGGGGCCAGGCTCCTGGGATGGAACAATCATAAACAGACACAATCCACAGCGTCGCGACGTCGTTCAGATTCGGGGCAATGGTCATCTCGTAATACAGTTCGATGCCAAAGAAAATCCGGGTACGTTTACCTCAGCCTTATGATAATCACCCCTTTCTGCGGTCACGGTTGCATCGTGCTGACATGCATTTACTCATAGGTGTATGGCCATTCCATTGTCACATCGCGTGGCACGTCTCGGCAGGACTTCTCACACAGTTTCTCACGAATCCAGACCAAGTCAAGAAACTACGTATACCGAACGTGGTGGCTGAGACGTGCCGGCAGTGGGGACACTGGACACTTTCGAATATCCCGGCACAGATTGACAGTGGACTGTAAGCAAATGTGATCCTAGGGTGGCTTCTATTCGTTCCTTGTCATTATTTCTTATAGTTGATGTCAGTCTGTGTGATGTGAGATGAGATCAAGGCCAGTCTGATTAAGATATATTCTCTTATATGCGGATACTGTGTAGCAAAAGCTACATCAATAATCAAGTCATATGGAATTTAGTAGCATGGCAATGATAAACAATTCTTTCATTAGACTGACTCTCGCATTGATCTAGTCAACGCGGACTATCTATGTAGCCATACCCTATTGCATTTCATCGTGATCGACATAAGAAACTCATCTAATCATCTGCCATCAGTGTATAATGAGCAGGAAGTTGCAACCTTTTACACCGACCCCGTTTTCGTACACCTTTAAGTGTTGGAACGCCTCATCTGTACTCATAGTACTTGATGAGCAACTACTTCTCCTCGTTGCTGAGAGCTGCCGGTGCAGTTCCTTCTTTTGAGGCCTCTACCTTTGGGGGCTCTTCTTTGGGAGTTTGTGGCTTGGGCGGCTCTGTGACCAAGGACTCTGCCTTGCTTGCTTGGGCTTGATCTAGTTTAGGTTGCTGAGTCTTGGGCGTCTCCTTTGTATGCTCTTCCACGTCCGTAGAAGCTGTAGTTGTAACTGTTTCTGGTTCTCGTTGCTTGTCATCGTCCTTTTGCTTTTCCGAAACAGCGGGACCATCCTTGTGCTTCGTGGGCTCTTTTTCCAACGGCACGCCTTCGTCACTTTCGTCAATAACGACAGCACCAACTTCGGCGGCCAAGCGCTCAATCTCATCCTGCACATCGTTCTTCTCTCTACCGCTGAGCTGTCGATCTGCCTCAACATCGCCCACGGTCTGTCTCCAGAGCTTCTCAAGTTCGTCTCGCCAACCAAGCGCATCAGCAAGCTTGCGAATACCGGCATCGCAATCGCCGAGCTCCATCACATCATCAGATCGGGTGCCAATTTGGCCCACCTTTTCCATATTGAAAAGCACACGAGGTTTGCCCTCTTGCGCCATGCCTGGGAGAGCAGCGAAGGGGTAAACGCTCAGACTGGTTCCCACGATCAAAACTAGATCAGCCATGGCTACTTGATACGTATTGTTGTCGAATGCCTTGGGAAGAGCCTCGCCAAAGAAGACAATGTCTGGCTTGACAAGTCCCTTGCACCCCTCCTTGTCGCAATGAGGAACCTTGCCTCCAAAGACGTGCTCCTTCATCTTCCCATCCGGGTACTCCTCTTTGCACGCGATGCAGCGCTGTGTCGCAAAGCTTCCGTGCGCCTCAATAATCTTGTCCGAAGGTACTCCAGCTACGCGCTCAAGGCAATCGATGTTCTGTGTGAAGAGCATCTGGAGAAGACCCTTGCGGGCCAGGAGGGCGATGAAGGCATGGGAGACTGTCGGGGAGAATTTCCCTGGATATAGTTCGTTCGCTAGGACATAGAAGGGCTCAGGGTGGTTGCGAAAGTAAGAGATGTCGAAAACGGCCTCGGCGTAGGGCAGATTGAGACGGGCAAGGTTGGCATAGAGACCTGTTCCGGGCGATCGAAAGTCGGGGACTGGTAGCTTTATTAGGTATATTTTTAGCTTAACGTGAGGTCAATTACTCACTTCCAGCAGCAGTTGAGATACCAGCGCCAGTCAAGACGACAATTCGCTTGCTCCGACCCGATTTGATATACTCAGCGACAGCATCAAGGCTCCGCTCAGTGAGTGTTACGGGCGGGCCGCCATAATTCATAGAGGACTCTTCCTGGCCCATTTTGCGATTAAACCAGCGAGGGCCACGCGGTCCAGGCTTATTCTTGTTTTTGTGTCTTCGACCTATTTTGACGGCAGTGAAAGCAAAAATAATGCTGCTTCCTCTAGTGATGCTGATTGCGCATGCATGCAGAATGCAGAGTGGGAGTAGGTGGGCGGGCCGGCGTCAAGTCAAGTCAAGTCAAGGTGGGGGATATTCTGATTTACATCATTTTTTTGCTTGCAGTCTTATCGATAAGGATGTAAGTGAGATGCATGCTCAAGGCAACAAAGAATGAGTTGCAGCCTAGACAATGATCGAAGCCTAGACAAGATATCATTGCTAACACAACTTTCTGATAGGATGCCCATGCTAGTATCACGTCATCATCGACGCAGCCATCTGAAGAAACGCCGAGGCTGCTGCATGCACCTCATATCAAAATCTAAAGCTACCTAGTTAAGGCCCGCACGAGAAGAGTTCAGAATGGACTGGACAAAAATATATGTAATTTTGGATACTTTGCGCAATCCTGATATGACTGACTCTCCGCGACTTTAATCATATTGCGATAATTATACTATGGCTGGTGGTCATGGCCTGCATGACCGCTCATTATAACTTGTCCAGGGCAAGGCTTAAAGTTTGAATACGATGAAATTCAGGCAATCCCTCCCTGACGGCAAACGCCTCGTCAAAGATCTATGAGCGAAAGTGATAACAAGCAAGCCGATCCGCCCACTTCCCATGACAAAGTCCAATCCCAGTCCAATTCTGCACACCAACGCCTAGCAATGCTAAAAAAGAAAATTCCCTTGCGCCCGTTTCAACCATTTGCCGCGATCCAGTCCTGGCCGCTTTTCCTAACCGTGACGCTCTCGCGCAGCGGCGAACTGCTCCTCCTGTAGACGAGCGAGTTCCTCCATGGACATGCCACTGTTGGCAAACTTGTCTGCCTTTTTCTCTCGACCCTGGTCATTGTTAGTCTTTGCCAAATATGCAGAGGGGAAATTGTGGGCTTACCCTTTGGACTTCCTTGTGCTCAGCTGCTGCCTCGAGAACAGCAGGGACCATGTCAGTAAAGCCGAGTTGCTCGAGAGCTTTCGTGATATGATCGCAGGCGATAGTCTTCTTTGCTTCCTTCTCGGAGATCTCGTTCGCCTCTGATGAAATAAGGGTAATGAACTCGACACAACATTCAATCAGGAGATCGCGAGCCTCTTTAGCGAACGCCACGCCTGCTGATGGGGGAAGAATTTCGGAAACAATTTTTTGAACAGTAGCTGCAACCCTGTTAGTGAATGATTCTTAGGAGGAGCGTTATGACATACCTTTTGGGAGTGACAAATCATCATTACCTATAAGACAAAATTGTTAGCCAAGGCTCTTGAAGCAGACACGAGAAGCAGACCAAGTGTTCCACTGTCATACTTGAGCCAGTATCTGGTTGAGGCTGGTAAAGGCATCGCGAGAGAAAAGTTGTGAAAAGAGATATGATATGCGTAGTGTATTTGGGATAGATAATGCAGTTTGAGATGAAAAGTAGATACGAAAGTGTGCTGTGTTTGTAAAGGGTCGATAGTGATGAAAAGGGTTTCAAGAAATTGATCATGATGAGAAACTTCTCGGTACATGTCAATATAAATAAAAGTTGAATGAGTGTTATTCACAACGCTGTGCCTTGCATCCGACAGTGATGCATTGTCGTGATGTTCATCACAGGTTGAGATATGACGGAAGATGCGTATAAGCCGGACGAGCAAGAAACATAAGAACAAATGAGCAAATGAGAAGAAAGAAAATACTTGCCTCCAAACTCGTGATCAGACATCTCGAAGAAGCAAAATTCCGTGAATCAACGTGGTGATGAAGGGTGTTTGCGGTTGACTGCGTAGGTATTTTGGAGATATACCTAGACGAGTATACACCAAAGACGCGGTTATTCAGAGACGGTGGCTGGCCGAGTGCAACGCGAAGACAAAGTCCCAGCAAACAAAAAATGGGACTAAAGAAGAAGAGAAGAGAAACGAGATCTTCTAGTGATATATGTATCCGTTGAGAAGGCTGTATGTTTCACTGTTGTTTGACTGTTGTTGTTTTATATTGGATCTTGATGATGAGCTTCACTCTTGCTTGTCAGGCTGAGGAGGAGACAGACGGATGGATGGGATGGTTACTCAGGCCCATGAGTGGTGGGGCAAGCCTCTTTTGTATCTGAAGAGCTGCTGCTGCTGCTGCTGTTTTTTTTTTGCGCCGCGCTTGTAGCCCAAGTCTCCACCTGGAATCTCATTTGCTCAGTGGAATTCCTTAACCAGCGGAGGAGCCTCAGGTCCCAAGGCTGCTGTAATTGGACTGTAATTGGAGATTTGGTTCAGGCTGTCTCCATTTCCAGCCACACGGGGCGCGTCTTTTTGTCGTGCACGGACCAGTCATGGAGCTATTTCAGAACTTGCATCTTTTGAAAATTTCCTATTCCTTCATCAACATTCCTTTTCTCTCCCCATTCTCTACAAACATGCCACAACGCTCAGATCGAGCAACGGCTTTGTCAAGGCGGCGCCGATAGCGTCTGCCAATTTGCTATACTTCGAAAGTACTCGCTTTGTGCGTTGCTTCCACTCGAGTGCAGCCGCCAATTGTTTGGGTAAGTCTCTCTTTGTTCTTCCTCCACCAACTCGCATGAAGAGATATGTTGTCGCCCCAGGCTGAGGAGGTTCGACAAGCCTCCTGTGCTGATTGACTTCGTCCTGTGCCAAATGGACAGAACTGATTGATCCCACTCATCTTTGTTTCAAAGTTTGAACCTTCCAACCCGAACAAGGGCTAACCAACTCAAAGTTTAGGCTGCACTCTTTGACCCATGCTGTAAGATTCCCTTCAGCATCTTTACACCCCTTCCGATACGCCGTGATGCACTTAGCTATCTGGTACTATCAAATACCGACTCTCATGACGGATAAAAACGATAGCCTGAGCGCTTTCGACTGCACGCTTGCTTTGGACAACATGTTGGAACGTGGAACTAACATGCGACAAGGCAGCTGCTTCGAACATCACGTCTTTGGACTCGGTTGCATGCGACAAATCAGCATCAGGTAAGAGCAAGCTTTCTATTTCTCTCTACTCGCAACATGAAATGCTATGATGAAGAAACTTACATTCCATGCTAAATCCGAATGTCCATGTGGAGCAAACTAAGAGCTTTTCATCTTTCGACTGACTTGCATTTGTCTTACTATCTTTTATCTACTTAAACCATATGCAAAGACATAAAGCTAACGCTGCTTGAGATATCTAGATTCTTCCAACATCCCTCAGCTTAACCCTATTCTTGGTATGCCTCGACCTCTGGTGAGTTCCATCTGTATAATCGTTAGTCTTTAGTGTCATAGTATGTTGTGTGAGACGCACGAGAAGAATTTGCCGCTCAGCTCTTTGAGCGGGTCTGCCACAAACTTGGCCATAACATTTCCTGGCTGCTCGGGCTTGAGCAAGATGCCCTTTTCTTTGGCTTCAATGAAGGAATCGTATTGTGCCTTGTTCATAGATGACTGGCCTTCCGATCTCAGTACGCCTTGCATCTCAGTGTCAACTCGACCTGGTGCAATGGCGACACTTGTGATATCAGGCTCTTCAAGCGCAATGTGAGCCGAAACAGAATTGTACACAGCCTTTGATGAACCGTAACTTGACCAGGCAGCATATTGCTTGGCTGCTGCTCCTGATGACACCCAGACAATGCAGCCTTTGGATTTGCGTAGCTCTTGGATCGCAGCTTGGGCCTAGTGTTGTCAGTATTGCTCATGCTCGTAAAAGGCCTGGATTAAGATCTCCTTACCAAGGCAATACCGCTGAAGACGTTGATGTCATAAATCTTCTTCCACTCTTCAAGCGTGGTGTCTGCAAACTTCTTGGGCGCCAACATGCCATGGTTGATAACCAGACCATCAACCTTGCCGAACGAGGACACGGCAAGGTCAACCAGCTTTGAGGGCAGCTAGACAGCATACATCAGCCTCGCAACTCTAAGGTTTCAATTGGGTTACACACCTGAGGTTCGACAATATCTCCAGCAATGAATTGGACCTGTTCAGGATGCGATTTCTTTAACTCATCCAATGGTTCAGATGATCGAGCCGTAACAACAACCTTGTGGGACTGGTTAAGTAGATAACGGGTAATGGCAGCACCAATGCCCTTACTGGCACCAGTGATAATGAATACTTTGGAGCTCATGTTGAGGAATCTGCTGTGTGACTGATATTGTTAGTGTTCGGTGAGTATCCGTAAGGTAGGTAGCTTGGCACCTTTTTGAAGTTTAAAGAGAGTGGGGGTTTCTTGGAGATGAGTGATGGTGGGGTCAATTTTGGAGCTTCAACCTTGTCTACCCTGTATCATCGTCACTCACGTCATCGGTTCTTTTCTTTCTTGGTAATAGCCCGCCTGCATCAGCTGAGGTGTCTTCTTTTCTGTTAAATATACAGTACATTTTAATAAGCTTAATATTTCTTCTAATGGCATCGACGGTGATTGTTGGAGGTGGCATAATCGGCATCGCAACAGCTTATTATCTATCGGAACATCAACCAGGCTCAAGCATCCACCTTGTTGACTCGTCAGCAACGCTATTCGCCTCGGCATCTGGTTACGCCGGTGGATTTCTCGCGAGGGACTGGTTCCATGAAGACCTTGCGTCTCTGGGAGCACTCAGTTTTGACGAGCATGAGAAATTGGCAAAGCAGTTTAATGGGAGAGAGAAATGGTTATATGCAAAATCCGTAACTGTGAATTATGAGCTACCGAGAAGGAAACCCAAGGTTTCGACAGGGCAGGATTGGCTACGTGAGGGAAGAAGCCGTGCGGATGCGATAGACGAGAGAGGGGAGGTCATGGACAGGAATAGTCCGCCTTGGTTAAGGCGTATCAAGGGTGATGCTCTCAGCTTGGTTGATAATGGTGAAGGGACAGCTGTTCTGTAAGTCACTGTCATTTGGGCCCGATATGTTCTAACAACACATATTTGTAGAGATCCCCTAGAACTATGTCAGTTTTTGCTGGAAAGGTGTCGAGCAGCGGGTGTACGGATACATAACCCTGCCGTTGTTCTAGATGTAGGCGCCGACTGCCATGATGAGTTATCATATGTCCGTATCGGTTACACAGACTGCTCCTCAGAGACACATATACCAGCTACGCGAATACTTGTCTGTACTGGGGCATGGACCCCGACTGTTTTGGAGTCCATGTTTCCCGGATCATCTATCAACATACCCGTCGTACCCCTCGCAGGACACTCGCTTGTTGTACAGAATCCCACAGATATTGGGGATACGTACCACTCTGTATATACAAGCATGGACGACTGCTCGCCGGAGATTTATGCTCGACCAAATGGACACATCTGGCTCGGTGGTGTGAACGCATCTCTCCGACTACCACCATTAGCAACAGCCGTGAAACCCATGGATGCGCCACTTGAGAAGTTGAAGAACCTGGCAAGGCAAATAATCAGAACCGAGGACGGTGAACTGGAAGTCATACGGACTGGCTTATGCTTTAGACCCGTGTCAGAACGAGGAACACCATATATCACACGGATAGATGATATGGATCTACGGCAAGGCTACAGGACACGTAAAGGAACCGATGGTGGCGTCTATGTAGCGACAGGACATGGGCCATGGGGGATTAGTTTGTCGTTGGGAACGGCGAAAGTTCTGGCTGAGATGATGCAGGGAAGAGAGTTAAGTGCTGATATAAGTAAGTTGGGATACCGGCCTTGAACGAAGCTTGGGTAGTTGAGGTAGGATACAAGCAAGTCACACAGAGATTCGGACACACGAATAGCATCACAGCATGGAGTTAACTAAAGTAGCCTTTTCATTGCACCTGAAACGGCAGGTGAAATTTCCTTGCAACTACGCTACCAGACTCGCATGCAAAGCACGCATATACCCCCCAAACCATTCCCTTGGCCGCAAGCTAACATCCTGACGATAGACTTGTGATGTGTTTAGGATATTTGATCATACCCTTGGGATGTATTAGGCAAGGGAAGCATGCCATCGCCTTTTGTTGGGACGAAATCCACGGGTACCATGAGCAGTCAAGTCATCCGCAATAAACTCTGGCATGTCTTGCTGGAAACGAAGATTGGTGGCGTCTAGCTCAGCACCGGTGATTGCTTTGATGGTCAGTGCCTTGTGGAGGTCTCGATACAGCGAAGGTATCTCAGCCCACTGCTCCTCGTTGAAAGTAGCCGACAGTTCGAAGCCAGCATCTCGCAAGGGAGCCGTTACCTCTGCAAGCGTGATGAAGTCTCTCCAGGGAAGATACATCTGTATCTCAAGTTTCATCTTGTCCGCGAGTTCTACCAGTTCCTTCACCTAGAAGTACACATGGAATTCCACGGTGGTGGTGCCTCCGTGAGCATACTCCATCATTTCCCAACTGTTGAGCGCACTTGCTCTGAAGTATCTCTCTTCTTCCAGGAGCATAACAGCTCTCGCGCATATTTGGGGCATCTGTAATTTGTTGAGGGAGAAGCGCGCTGCACAATAAAGTGATAATTCTTCAACGGACTCGTTGCAATAGAACACAAAAAGCGTTTTCGAAGCAGTTCGTGCAAAGGAGGGCTGATTCGAGTTCTTTTCCATTTCCCTTACATAGCAGCAAAAAGAATAGTCGTACAACTTAGGCATGTGATAAGCAAATAAGTCATTTGTGGCAGTGTCTTTCGTGTTTGGAGCCGGTATGATGGAGCGAGTGTAGGCTTCGACCCTGCGTTCTTCGGGCGAGACTTGGCTTTCTTCGTGATGAAAGGCATCCGTAGACACTGTAGTAAAGCCAGAAGAATCCACCAAAGTAGTAGAATCTCGAGCTGCATATCCTGGGCGATCGATATCCATTGGGACAGTTTCGGCATACAGTGGATGAGCGAACTCGGCGGTGTCCCTAGAAATAGCATGAAAAGACTTGGATCTCTTCCGAGGCGGCTTTATCATAATTTTAGAAGAGTCACATAGGGTCAAGGTAGGTGAGAGCGCTTACGCTGTGACGGTAATCCATGTTGATCGTTTTGATGCTTTCTAGTTGCCTAATTTAGGATTCATGTCTTCTCCTGTCTGCAAAATGACGGGCCTGTGCGTCTGCGGCAAGTATAAGATACCGAGAACGAAAAAGGAAGAAAGACTTGATACGATTGGAGAAGACAAGACTTACAAAGTGAGAGATTTCGTACTGCTTGAAGCGGTCGTGTGAAGAGAACGAAGATCTGGGTTAACGAAATGGTCAGGTGTAAACATGAAGAAGAAATAGATACCGGAGCAGGAGATCAGTGAGGGGTAAGAGAATCTAAAAGTTCAGACGAAAATGCAGAACTGTGCTATCTGTGCTCGTTTGCATCGACTAGTTCACGCCCAAGGGTCTGTCATGTATATCACCAAAGCCTCTTCTTAGAGAGCACCAAGAATAACTATTCTAAAGATATCCTAAGTCTATACTCAACTTGAATAAGCTCACCTAAATCTTTTTATCACTTGGGATAGAAGTCCTTACTTTTCTTGCCTGCCAGAGCCTCTTTGTAGTTGACGTCTTTCATGTCTTGTTTTGTTCGACATGCAATCTACCTTTATTTTGTTTACTAGCTTTGTGATTTTGGCATCTATAAAAGCCTCTCTTTCACGAGACAGTCGCGAAGTTTCTTGATATCTTCACTTCCGGCCCTACAACATCCACCGACCAAGATGACAGGCCACTTTCCTCTATCCTCCGTAGCCTTTACGACTGTCTCGAGTTGGTGTTCCCAAGATGAGCGCCTATGAGTCTCAACACCGTCCGGCACCTCCCATTTTTGTGTGGTTGTGTTGTAAACCTCCCCATTTGTTCCGTCTGGATACAGCACCAGAGCAGGCCACTCAGTAATCTTGCCGCTCTCGATCAAACCCAAGACAGTGCGCTCAAAGATTTGAAGGAGCTGGTCAAGCTTGTCGACCTTGGTGCAGTTGATACCGATACCCCACGGCAACTTGGGTGAGACTTCAGAATCCAGCATGGCCTCCACGGCGGCTTCGATGGAGTTGCTGTCAGGCATTTTGAGGTCTTTTTCAGGTGACAGACATGCCGTCCAGTAAGGCAGACCAGATAGCGTGGGCGTGGCGGCGAGAGCTTTGCGCATAGCGATGATCTCGTCAACGCGGGGAATAGTCTCAAGGGCAACATAGCCTACTCGGTTCTGTATATCAGAAACCTCAGCGAAGACGCCCAAGCGCTCACGGTGCCATGCCTCCAAATCAGCCAAGGAGTTGTGTTCAGCATCGTATTTCCCGCTATACTCCTGACCTGGAATCATGCAAGCTCCATAAGGTCCAATGCTCAAAGCAACACAGCCCTTGTCCCCCACAGCACGCTGAGCAACACTAACAGCATCATCCAAGAACCGAGGAACAGTTTCACGAGGAATGCCCTCAGGAAAATCCTTAGTGCGAGTGTCGGCGAAACCGTGAAGCGAAACCTGATATGTCGCTGTGAGGAGCACGTCAACTGGGACAGCTCCGAAATCGCTCTGACATGATTGGAGGGTGGATTGGTCAGAGACGAGCAAGTGAGAGGACCAAAGCGGCGTTGAACGGGAGAAAGTGATAGAGTACTTGGACTCGAGAGAGGTACCGAGACCACCATCGAGAATGAGAATTTTGGACGGCATTTTTATATTGTTGGTTGTGGTTGAGATTTGGTTTGTGCCCACCCACTCTGTTTAAAGAAAAGACAAAACTAGTGGATTGTCAAGACGCCCTTTATTGAGCACGAGTGCTTAGTCGGGGATAACATCATTTAGTCAAAGAAAATTGCGCAGTATCACAAAATAAAGGCTATTTGATATCTGTTCATGTGACTGGTCTCCCTGGTGAGTTTATGCAACACAATATTGCTGTCAAGTAATTCTCGTGAACGAGGCTTAATCAGACTCAATCTGGCGATGCTGAAATGAAGTTTCATTTGATCACCCCTCAAGTTATCTGGATTATCTGAACGATAAAAAAGGGCAAGGGAAGTCCAGTGATCAGTCGCTGAAGACATATGTGCCCAGGCAATGGGCACCGTACCAAAAATGCTGCATTTCGAGGACATCGCCACTCTATGTCCAAGTCCTTCCGGCGCCTCTGTGTTCGCTGCGAAGTCATGAAACGCAATTAATGATATACAAACCAAAGACAAGTTGCTAGTTTTGGTGAGTGTTCAGATTCAATATGAGTGCAGAGGCAAGGAACCAGGCCGGACTACCTCATCTGTTCAGTGATCTCGAGTGTCAGAAAATACAATATCATTGTTCAAGATAAAGAAAATCTGCCAAAAAGCGACACGAGACATTTAAATTGAACCCTAATTCACTTCACTTCTCGTCTCTCGCCATCCTCAGATGAGTCTCATCCGTCGACAATATCTCCTACAACCAAACACTTGACGACTAAGCCTCATTCCCCCATTACAGAAAATAGGAAATGTCTCTCCGAAGACTCTCTGGCCGTCGCGGATCATGTTCCGACGTTCTACAGCTGACTATCGGCGTTTGCAAAGAACCTATGGATGGCCATCCAAGTCACTGGATCCTCATGCTCACCGATCGAGACGCTGAGTACGCAACATGTTACCAATCGTTGGGCGGTCCCACGAAACGCAGACCCTGGGAAGTTGTGATCGAAAGTGGACGGCTAAAAAGCTGGGACGTCGACCACTGGTATTACGTTGCTGAAATCTCCTCGCGGCATGCACGAAAGGTAAAGGCCTCTGCTAGAAGAATTCCAGGTGGGTTTAGTCAACGATGGGTCGTGAGTGTGCTTTGGGATTTGGAGCTGCAGGAGGTTGTTCCTCCTCGTACGACGGGGAGGATCGCTCAAGTTGTGGAGGAGGATCCTTATGCTGATGCGTCACCTGTTGTTGAGGAGCATGAGGGCTTGCATGACAAGATGTTTGACTGGGTAGAGAAGCATTGCTTGTCTAGGCTTGGGTCACCTAGACGATAGAAGGACTTCATGATGGCGCTGGTCGCTATAGGCTCTGTTTCACTTCTTTGAGTTTATGACAGGTAAGTATAGGTGTATATAGGCTACACGGTAAATAAAATGAACGAACTCGCAAGCCGGACGACGAAGCAATGCCCCATGAAAAGCCAAACTGAAGGCTACGAGTGACTGTACTCTAAATACAATTATGTTGGTAATTACGACGCCATGGTTCTAAATACAATTCTGTAGGTGATTGCGACGCCATGGTCAAACCAGGATCATACGGTGAGATGAACTTCTCTAACCCTTGAGAAAGTTGTCATAGCTTAGACCTTCCTTAGGGTAAAATACGCGGAGAGGATACGAGTGTCGATCTTGTTCTTCTTGTCTCATACCTCCATCTTGTACTTCCCCATTGCGCAGTTCCGGGCTCTGGGCTCGTAAATGAAGGGGGCCTTCTGTTACCATGGTCCATAGACTCGTCCGGACGAGCTGCTTGCTCCTCCCAAGCTTCTTCCGCCACGATCCACATCGAATCACAACATTCTCAAACTGTAAGTTGAGTCCATGACCGTCAGTACACAGGTTGGCGAGCAGGGTATGCGGAAGCGCAGCTCGAGATACCATTTTGATAGTGAGGTGGCGTTGGACTGTGTCGAGTCGGTGGCTGTATGTATCGTGGTCGAAAGGACCATAGCTTTTTCTGGGCGCAATTGCGATGACGAGAGCTTGGGCGTCAGTGTCGTCTGGGAGAGCGTAACCCTACCTAAATATTTTGTGACGGAGGATAAATACCGTAAGTCTTTCCGGGCTTTACGGGCTGGGAATGGAGATGGCTGGACACGTTGGAGACGATGGTAGATAATTCACTGCTTGTTTTCAGCAACTGATCTTGTTCATAGTTGGCAATTGAAGTAAATTGCCGATTTGAGGCTTATTCTTGTGCCTATTAACCTTGTTGCCTCACCGTTTACAGAGAGAAGTTGGATTGAATAGGTAACGGTCGAGATCTCAATCCGTCGAGATAAGGTCTCCGATCTCGTGCTTATCTCTACCCTGGCCAATGACTTGATTCAATCACGTAGCTTGTGCTGCCATTGGCGTTGCTGCTCAACCGTCACTGGCTCGATTTCCGGACAAGCTCATTTTAAGGTTGGCGTACGGAGACGTCAGGTCAGGGCAATCCCATCGCAGCTGAAACCCGCCGCAGGGCGTTAGCTTCCCTTCTGATGACGGAAAGCTCCCTAAAATAGAGGCCCCCGACCACCTTAAATACTGGGGAGCTCTGCACCTGCCAACGTCATCAACGACAAACGGGCATCTCATCTTCATCTTCACCTCCACAAACAACAAAACAAAGACAGCCCGTGATGGATTTCTCCGACTTTGAAGTCATCGACCCAATCGCCGAGTTTGGCCATGAGAGCAGCGACGACGAGGATGCCCAGCCGCCGTATGCGCATCTTCAGGGCGGCCATCCCCCGTGGCAGGGCCATGGGGGTAAGCTGGTTGGTGTTGTTGACATGGGCAGGTGAGAAAATAGAGACAATTCATCGGCTGCAATGCAACAAAGAGACTGACAAGTGATGCCATCACCAGCAATGGAATTCGTCTCTCAATTTCCGACCTCTCGAACCCATTGGCTCGTATGCTTCCCACCGTCTACCAGTATCGCGCCTCCATTTCTCTGTACGACTCTCAATATGATCCCGAGACTGGAGATCAGATTCCCATCCCGGACGATGTCATCGAGTCTGTCGTTTCCGTCTTGAGTCGGTTCGTTGTTGTTTGCGAGGACTTCCAATGTAAGAGGGAAAATATCCATGTCATCGCGACCGAAGCCACCCGCGCTGCCCTCAATTCGAAGCAGTTCTTGGCTGCTATCAAAGACAAAACTGGTCTAACAGTTGAGCTTCTACCCAAAGAGGAAGAGGGCCAGATCGGTGCCCTCGGCATCGCCAGTGGCTTCTCTACCATGGAAGGCCTGGTGATGGACCTTGGCGGTGGCAGCACCCAGATTACCTGGATGCTCAGCTCGGGCGGTCAGGTTCGCATTAGTCCCAAAGGCAGCTTCAGTTTCCCTTATGGAGCTGCTGCTTTGACGAAGAAGCTCCACGATCTTCGTGACGGTAAGAAGAAGGATGAAGCCGATGCAGCTGTCAAGGCTTTTGAGAATGAAATGATCGCCAACTTCAAGGACGCATACAACAATCTGCAGATCCCCGCCGAGATGACCGAGAGGGCTGAGAAGGAAGGCGGATACCGTATTTATCTCTCCGGAGGTGGTTTCAGAGGATGGGGATATTTGCTCCTGTACTTGAACCAGACGGATGGCAGCTACTATCCTATTTCCATCATCAATGGATATACTGCCAAGCGTAAACAGTTTGAGGACACTGAGGCTCTCAAGCATGTCGCTCATGCCGCGAAAGACATTTTCCGTGTTTCCGATCGTCGAAGATCCCAGGTTCCCGCGGTCGCGTTCCTTGTCAATGTTCTTTCAGAATCAATTCCTGGAGGTATCAGAGAGGCACACTTTTGCCAAGGCGGTGTAAGAGAAGGCTTCCTGTTCCGCCAGCTTTCGCCATCTATTCGAGCTCAGTCTCCCCTAGAGGTTGCCACAGGCTACTTTGCCCCAGGCTCGCGACATCTCATTCAGCAATTACTCAAGAACGCAATCCCGAAACCTTCTAAGAAGAAGGTGTTTCCAGAGGAGTTCGGCGAGCCTGTTGTTGATTCCTTCGCCAATGCGATGTATCTGCACATGTTCATGAGCAAGGAGACGGCCTCGACGACGGCTCTGTACTCAACCAGTGTCGGAAACATGTCTGCGATCCACGGTGTTTCGCACCAAGATCGAGCACGGTTGGCCTTGATGCTCGAGTCCAGATATGGCGGCGAACTTCCCCCTCGTGAGCTAGAGTTCCGTGAATCACTTCGTGACATGCTCACGCCTGAGGAAGTCTGGTGGGCATCTTACCTCGGCAGGGTCGGACAACTCATCACCGCGCTCTATCCGGCCGGTAAGATCCACAAGTCGAAGCCACGCGTGGTGTTCACTTCTCAGTGGTCGTACACTTTGGGCAAGAAGAAGAATAAGG
Source organism: Fusarium gaditjirri (assembly GCA_013266175.1). Taxonomy (NCBI): domain Eukaryota; kingdom Fungi; phylum Ascomycota; class Sordariomycetes; order Hypocreales; family Nectriaceae; genus Fusarium; species Fusarium gaditjirri. The sequence continues at coordinate 68,975 of JABFAI010000084.1, read as the reverse complement.
AAGGCCTTCTGCTCACAATCTCGGTACAGAAGACACACGATGACCCTGCAAGAACAAAAGAGACTGTTAAGGATGCAGCGAGTGATGTGGAAAAGATTGGAAAGAAAAAGAACTGGATTGGAAATGACGAGCCTTGGGGAATGAAGGTTAAGGTCAAGGTTGTGGAGGAGGGTATTCTCTCTGAGGAGATGGAGAATCTGAAAATGTAGGATACCATGATCTTGGTTTCGGAAATTGTGGAAAAGCATGCTGGGCTTGATTTTGGGGATTGTCAAAGGGTACACTGGAAGGCAAAGGAAGGGCAGAATGTATGATGGTAGTGATTAGCTAATTTGGAACAAATTGAGTGTGTTTCGTCTTTTGCCCACTGTCGTCCCTGAGGTACTTTCGGCTTACCTCTACTCTAGTAACCAGTGCACACCCTGAAGGAGATCCTGCAGCCACTTCTTGGAAACAGGCAAGTCAGTGCAAGTTGTCCAGAAGCCATGAGGTAACCCAGAGTAAATGTGCGACTTGGTTGATAACCCAGCTTCTTGGAGCAGTTGATCGAGAAGAATAGCTTCATCTCGACGCGGATCCCAACCGCAGATTGCAAAGTAAGCTTTCTTTGCTATACCAGCATGGGAATCGAATAGAAGAGGGGACAGTCGCTTGTCTGTTGGGGGAGCGCCATATAGTCCTGTTGCATCATCAATATTGAGTGAAGAGCATTGTCAGAATGTATTGTACCCGCAAAGTAGTCAATTGACTTTCGCGTGAGGCCAGGTGCATCATTGATCTCGTCCACGCTCATAATACGATCTAGATACTTCTTCGGTCTCACGTCTGGATGACAGAAGCTCCCAGCCAGGAACACGACGCCTGTGATCTTCGGGCAGAGGCCCTCATCACGAGCCAAGTGCGAGATTCCAGCAGTGAAGTTGGCACCAGCAGACGTGCCACCGAGGATAAAGCCCTTGGATAAGTCTGTGTTGAGTTTCCTCTGGCCCTCTGAAGATGCAACCTGCACAGAATGTTAGCGGGTGGTAGTCTAGCAGAATTGTGACCTACCCAGCGGACGACGTCGAAGCTATCTTCAAAGCCGATGGGGAACTTGTGCTCAGGAGCAAGTCGATACTCAACACTTGCAACAGAAATGGGAAGCTCTAAAGCGAGGACTCGACATGTTGCGTCGTCCGTTTCAAGACCACCTGTGACATACCCACCGCCATGCATATATAGGAACAGAGGAAGCGCATGGTGGTTAGTAGCTTGACGGTAGATACGCAGTGTGATAGGCGTGTTATCGCGCACAGGAACATCTATTTCGTAAATACCGAGACCTTCCTGTGGAATAATCGGATCATGATCTCTGGTCATGCCCTGGCTTGGTTTTGTGCCTGGGGGGAGATTGTTTGGGAACTGATGGGTCAGTAACAATATCATGAAGTTTGCACTGCACATGACTTAGCGTACATCGACCCATTCGGGATGGGGTGTTGCATAATGTCTGTATTCGGCCATTTCAATTATGTAGCAGAAATGATATTTTATTTAATAGATGTAGGGAGGTGAGAGTTGTGTTTAAATAGCGGCGCTGAAAGCTATACGTGGGCGAACTCGGAGTCGCTTTGCTGATCCTTGCCTCGCGTGTTAGCGATGCAGGACTAATTAGCTACTCATCATCCTAAGGGGTCCGAGATCTTTGGTCATTTCATCGATTATCTTATCTGATCGTACTGTTATGGTAGTCTTGTCTAGCACCCTTGCCTGCCCATGCAGCCGGAAATGCAACGAGAACCTGTACTTGTCCTGGTATGAAGTCTCTTCTGTGTTGTGTCGCTTCCGATGACGGCTCAAAGGATTGAGGTCTCACTGATTAATGTACAAAACATGCTTTCCTTTATTAATCCCCATCTCTCATCGTAACCTCATTTCCCTGTCTTCTTGTGTTTCTTCAAAAAGGGCGCATTCTCCAACCCATCAGCCTGAGTCTTCCAAATCTTCTTCCCCATCGCAACATACTTCTCCCCAAACTTCTCAAGCTCTACCAGCGCAGTCTCTCTAGTGACTCGATGCATCTCAGCGTACTCCTCATCAGTACCAAACGTTGCAATCTTGTATCTCCGTTTCCACACCGCAACCATCTCCTTCGCCAAAGCACTCTCGGCTTGGATGCTCTTTGCGACAAGATAAAATGAAGATCTGATCTTGTGGTGTCTGTAGTGCTTGTACAGTTTAACGGTTGCCATTTTGCTGAATTGGTTGATCAAGTCGAAGCTCCGCCAACTGTCGAGCTTGTGCATCAGAATCACCATCGTGCCGCCGTTCTTCAGATGTTCGAGACCGAGGGCGGTCTGCGTAAGAGTTAGACGAGTCGCTTCTCGGGGCTCTCGCCATTCTGCACGGGGATGAGTACGCAGGACTTGACCATCACAGAAGACGAGATCAAACTTCTCGGTATCGTCCAAGACCTTTTCGAATAGCAAGTCATATGGCCCTGGAAAGTTCAACGGTACATCATTTTTGGTAATACCCATATCGGCTGCTAGCGTTGTGATGTCGCGAAACTCCACGCTGACTTTGGCGTTGAGCACCTTGACGTCGTGTCCACCTTGCTCAACGGGTAAACTCATGGCTCTGATGCGAATACCAGGTGTCTTGGTCAAGGCTACGTCAGCGAAGCCACCTGGAGCTGCACACATGTCCAGTAAAGCCGGATGTTCAACCTTGGACAGGTTCAGAGCACCAGTTGCTTTATCGAGGTCTTTTGCGATAGTCTTCATCATGGTATAGAAGAACTGAGTACTGCTCGCGCTGCATTTATCTGCGGCTTCTCGTTGTTTCTTGAAGTGAGTGTCGCCTCCACTTGTCTCCCAGCCCTGTATTTCTTATTAAACAGTTCTCGTTGCTCAGTATCTTTGTCACAGACATACCTTTCTTCTCAACTCGAGGAGACGGCGAAACTCTTCGACGTTCTCCAAGAGATAATCGCGAATAGTTTCTTGAGCATACCTTTCAGGCTCTGAAACTCTAGTGCCGGCCTCCATGGTTGGTTGTATCTTTGCCTCGTCATCTTGCCCAGAAATCGCATGTTCTCCAGGGCCAGAGCTCGAGGTTTCAGCGTCGGAGGACATGTTGGAGACTGGAGATTCGCTACTGATTAACGACAGTTTGAGTAGTAGTGAGAGTGATTTCCTAACAAAAGCAAAGGGTATTTATACCGTCAAAGATGACTCTCATCTTGCATATGTCTGGAGGCCTATGTCCTTTGTTACAGCTTGTGCCCATTCACCAAATGGACCAACAAGCAACAGGCAGAAGTGGCAGTGCCCATTGGTGTTTGCCAACTACGTGGTCGGCCTCCAGCATAAAGGCCACACCATACCATACCATATACCGCAGAACTAAGGCTCTCTCGATCACAAAAAACTTGGTTGATAATTGTTCTGCAGTCAATGACTGGTCTTTAGTCTCATCAGGCCACCAACACAGGCCCGTGGGCCGCTTCATCGCCACGGTTCACAAGATGGACAGCTAACTATCACAGCAATTTTTCGGTCACACAATACGATTAATTAATTTCCGGGTTCTTGTTGGTTAGTAACCTGGTTCGTTGTGCTCTACCAATTGTGTCCAAGCACCACATAATGATTGTAAGCAACAAAGTGCTGAGTGACATTACCTCCAATATTAATACCTTGAGATAGTATAACACACTGGGGATACTTGGCTATTGTCTTTGCAATCACTGCAAAAGATGTAAAGTCGGAGTTACTAGAGATGAAGTCAGATGCAGCCCGTATGGCAACTGCCTATCAATATTCGCAAGCAGAAGTCAAGTACTCTATGCTAAAACAGTCGAGCCAGCTCGTAGATATTTGGGTATCGCGTATCAATTCTAAACAGCTGTTCGTGGGCCATCCCTGGGAGATTCGATCTTCTTGATCTTTCTATATCCGTCTCGCATTTCAGTCTTCTTGAATCTTGTCGAGTAAAGATAATGAACAATAAACCACTGATATACGCAAAACAAACTAAAGGGGGTTGAGTAAGAGTTCAGGGTCAGCAATGGAGCTACTTACAATGCGCAGATGCCAAAACAGCCACAAGCAATGCTAAGGTTGTCAAGCATTGCTACTGTTCCAGTAGATATATCACCAACGAAGCCCGTCTTTCGCTTGCCGAGATTTGACTCGTTGTACGCATCTATATCTTCCCGAAGGACAAATATGACGGTAAGAGCGGCAAGCCACATTACAGTTGAAAGGGCCAGAATCAAAATATACCATATTGGTGGTCTTGGGTTGCTGAGACCTTGCGGCCTGGCTGGTATCTTGAAAGCAAAGAAATGAAGAGCTCCCTGAGTCTGGTCAGCAAGCTTATATATGTATACAGGTGGTTGAACTTACGACTGCAAGATTATACGCTGACGCAGCAAGCAAATTATGTCCCGGATGTTTAGATATTATCCCAGCCGAAAGCCCAATGACCGCACACGAAGCTATCCATCTCCCAATGTCCGCTTTAAAAGCATCATCATAGAGTTTCTTAACCGGATTCGTCTCCTTCTCTTTCCCCCCCATATCCCTGACGATTTCGCCCAGTGGCATAGGACATATTGGACTTGACATGGCTGAATCAGTATGGATGTGTAGGTAAGCTGCAGATGCGGAGTATCAGGGGTTTTTTTTGGGCGCCGCCGCGTAATCCAATGTTTTATGGCTGTGGTCTTGGCTGGCCAGGGGATGTCGAATCAACATGACGATAGGCCAAGGGTTGAAACTCCATCTTTTGGTCTTGGCTCTCGTGACCAATTCCGTTTGCACTGCCACTGGAAATTGGGTTGCCTGCCCTTCAATCACGCCCTGTCTTGGATAAAAGATCCAAGCAAATGCTTGCGTAATGACCTTATCTGGGGTTGAGTGCCAAGGATCTTTGAGTTTTTGATCATGAGTGAATTGAAGATATTCCCGACTAGAGTTTGTTTGAAGGACCGCATGTTCTTGTAGTAGCTACTTGATAGATCCACAACTAACTTTTGGCACAAAGTTCGACGGATTGAGCCAATGAAGTTTATGAGAAAATAATAGAATGTTCAGGCCATTCTCTGATCTCGGCTGTGGTCTATGGGTTCAGACTACAAGTGCGGAATTTAAAGATGTTCATGATTTAAGGTCCATGTAAAATCAATCGCATGTTGAACCATCTAATCTAAAATATTGCCTAATAAAGCTCGTATTACTGCCCAAAAAGGAATGAGACGGCGCTACAAGGATCTACGACAACTCAGCTCTGTATGGATGTAAGAGGCTGTGCTCAAGGCTGAAATTCCAAGTACACCCTGCCACTAAGCGCTTATGCTTATGTTTATGCAAATCCCATCACATTATTGCCCCGAAGCTGACGACAAGATGGGGCTCATACACGTGGAACGCTAATATGATAGGTGCTTAGATCCGTTATCTCTCAGTCCTCATATCTAAACGAATTTGGTTGTTTCTGCGAGAGGCCATGGACTGGCTGGGAGAAGAATGCCTTAGTGGCCGTGTCTCGCAGATGAGTTGTCACATATTCCTATTGATTACTTAGAGCTGTGTTTAATGAGTGTCTTGATGTGGTCTTACTTGTATATAACCCACTCGTCCCCAATTCTAAATACACTCCAACTCATCTCTCGCTGCTCGGTACTCACAGAGAGAGACCTGATTGTAACACCTACGCAATAATGGGTGATAAAAACGAAACATGGATACCAAGCTACGACAACTGCGATAAAGTCTCAGATCGCTGCCCCGTCGAATACACCATCTACCAAGACTATCTCTCCGAACCAGCTTCAGGATTCTTCGCGATCGCTTTTGCGCTCCTCTTCCTCGCCCAAATATTTCAAGGGTTTCGGGCTAAAACATGGTCGTACATGATATGGCTGGGCATCGGGACCGTCTTTGAAGTAGCAGGTCATGTTGGACGCTTCGGGCTGGGAAGAAATCCATGGCAGCAGAATGTCTTTATCGTACAGTACCTGGTACTTTTACTGGCTCCTACTCTGGTTGCTGCTGCTATATCGGTGACGTTCAAGCATCTCGTTGTTTGGTACGGAGCAAAGTGGTCTCTCCTCAAACCCAGGCTATATCCTCTTGTCTTTGTCGGTACAGACTTTATCTCAATTTTCATCCAAATCATTGGCGGCGGTCTCACAGCTTTGCAAAGCACGGGAAAAGGGTCCAAGACGACACAGAAACTCGGAGAGGCTCTTGTCATTGGAGGTGTCGCTTTTCAAGTTGCCAACATGTTGTGCTGCGGTGGTCTCATGCTTCTTTATACTCGACGCCGAAAGCAGGCAATCAAACAACGAGACCCATTGATGGGGAATGCGACTGAAATTTACACGACTGGAATGCCTACTCGTGGGGGAGTTCCTGTTGCTCGAGAGGAGGCTACGCTAAACGAGGCGAAAAGAGTCAAGTGGTTTGTCTATGCGCTTGGTATTGCATATACCTGTATCATCATCCGATGTGTCTATCGGTAAGATTCTATCCCTAATGCTTTCCTTGCACTAGCTAATTCTCATTTAGTATCGCGGAGACTCTCCCCAATATTGGAGTTGATGTTCTCCGAAACGAAACACTGTTCATCATATTCGACGCAACAATGTTGTTGATTTCTATCGGCGCTGTGACTATCCTCCATCCTTGCTTCTTCTTCCCTTATCTTGGCCTGAGAAAGAATCAGAAGAATCAAAGCAAGGTCTATGAGGGCTATAGAATGGAGAGCAGTTCGGCTTTGGTTGGACCGCAGCAGCACCCGCAGCAACAGCAAGGGTATGCTTGAGGTTGACAATGCGGTGTTGAGTGTTAGTTTAGAGCTGAACTCTGAGTTACAAGTGTCTTTTATGAGTTTTTGGTTTTATTTCCAGCCTATTGAACTATGGAGTATTTAATAGAATCATAGCAGCAGTATGATTTTCAATTTTTATTCATATAGAATATACTGCTCCTGGTAAACCTTGGTATAGCGCTTCACTCCCAGGATATCAACTTAAGCCCATCCAAAATGTGAAAGGCATCCAATTGATCAAAGCCGCGATTGGCTGCAGAATCTTGCTGTCATTATCAAATTAGAAACTATTTGACCATCGAATTTGACTATTTTATAAGGATATTACATCAGCGCCTTCCTATAGAATCGTAGTCCAGGCCTAGTGCATTAGCTCAAACTCTAGAATAGGCGAAATTCTTCTTATCCATGTGAGTCGGATTGATAAATCACCACCGGATATGCAGCCGATGTATCATTTGATGTCAGCCATCTTTTCCCACGGCCGATATCGCCTACCTTCCGCGCCCTACAAGAACAATAGTAACAGAAAACGAATAGAGATAATTCAATAAGCACCATCAAGGTTCGAAAGGCGCAGTGTAGCGTTCACTAGAAGGCGCATTTTGTTGGCTGTCGTATAAATATCGAATACTCTCTCCAGTCACTGCATCTGTTTCCCTTGTCTCACCGCAAAATCAAACTTATTTAAAGACACAGTTCAATGTCACAGACCTCACTCGACCTAGTTCCTCCCAGTGAAAATGTGTCAGATGACGCAGTCCAGTTACAGAACCTAGATCAACACTTCGAGTCTCGAACCACGGATGCCGAGTTCTCATTGCCTCCGGTTGATGGCGGGAGAAAGGCATATCTTTTCTTAGCAGCGTGTTGGGTCGTCGAAGCAGTGACGTTTGGTAACCTCCCTCATCTCCCACGTTTATGAGCACAAATTAACAAAAGAACTAGGTTTCGGGTTCTCATTTGGCGTCTTTCAAGAATACTACAGTCACCATGAGCCTTTCGCGGGTTCAAACAGCATCGCCGCTATTGGAACAACAACCACTGTAAGAAACCAATATCCTGATTTGAAGCTTGTTTAATATTTAACAGGGCATGCTATATCTTGGAGCGCCATTTGTGGTCATCATATGCCGCTTCTACCCTCGTCAAGCCCGCTGGTTCACCTACGCAGGCCTCTTCGTCACGTCGCTAGCCATGGTTATGAGCTCCTTTTGCACAACCGTTCCTCAACTAATCGCAACGCAAGGAGTACTCTTTGGGATCGGCGGCTGCTTCGCCTATTGTCCTTGCACGCTCTACATTGACGAGTGGTTCATTCGTCGGAAGGGCTTTGCTTACGGAATCGTCTGGAGTGCTGCTGGAGCTGGAGGTGCTGTTCTCCCTCTAATTCTCGAAACCCTCCTCAAGAACTATGGCTTTCAAACAACTGTTAGAATATGTGCGGGCATCTTATTTGGAACTGCAGCTCCGATTGCATATTTCATCAAACCTAGACTGCCACTTTCGGCTACTATCCACAGGAAGCCTCTCAATATGCGGTTCGTCACATCCAGGGTGTTTCTTCTGCATCAACTTGTCAATGTCGTTGAGGCAACAGGCTACTTCCTCCCTTCGATCTACCTACCCACGTATGCTCGAACAACCTTTGATACCTCAACTATTCTCTCAGCTTTGACAGTTATTCTGGTCAATATTGCTACGACAATCGGCCTGATGGTCATGGGATCCCTCAGCGATAAGCTTGCAGTTACGACATGCATGCTCATATCGGCAGTAGGCGTGGGTATTTCAGTCCTACTTGTCTGGGGACTTACAGCATCTCTCCCCGTTCTGTATGTTTTCTGCGTCATGTACGGTCTCTTTGCAGGATCCTGGGCCTCGATCTGACCGGGGATTATGAGAGAAGTAACGCAGAAGTTTCAAGAAGAAAACGAGCACGTTGACCCTGTCATGGTGCATGGACACCTCTGTGTGGGTAGAGGAGTTGGAAACATCATCTCTGGACCATTGAGTGGCTCTCTCATTCGAGGTCAACCATGGCAGGGAAGGGTTATTGGGGGTTATGGAAGTGGATATGGCGTTCTGATTTTGTACACTGGCCTCACGGGCTTGGTGAGCGGTATGAACTTTTTGTGGGGATACGTGAATGTTTTGTAAGGGATGAACATCTCTAGAAGCTGATGTTTCATCAAATTGCAGGGTATTGGCGGCGATATCTGGTTTCGGGCGTGTCGGGCTAAGAGTGATTTGTAGAGCAGCCTAGTTGGTGTTTTGAGACACATTTGACTATCATGCTATGAATCTTTCTCCGTAATGTTCCTTCACCCAAGCACAAAGTCTACTTTAACTTGATTAGTGATTGTGTTTAATCGGCGGCACAGGCAATATGCGACAAGAGTATTGATGAATACGGACAACCACTTTGTCAGATATGCTCTGTGCTGGTAGATTCTAGATAATGTAAGCAATTTGAAATAGCTCGTAGCTTTACATACAAACACTCATGGTCAGGCTTTGTTATGCCACTAGATACACATTCGAGGATGGCGCTTCTCAAGTTGTGTTAGTTAATATGGGTTGCTTCGTATCTTCCGAGGTCTTATCAAACCCCGCCCGCGCCGGGAACACTTGCCAACTCTATTTGCACCACTGGCACTATCCACGAACCCCTCATATTTCTGCACTGACTCTCATATCCAACTACTTTTATTCATCGTTAATATCGCAAGAGAAGATCATGGGTCTTATCTTGATTACTGCTCTGGGCTTGCTGCCCGTTTTCTTGATATACAGATACATCATCTATCCCATCTTTTTCTCCGCGCTGTCTCGTATACCTGCACCGCATTGGACATGCCATATCAGCCCTCTCTGGATATTATCAGCAAGGAAGTGGAGGCAAGAGAATACATCGCTGCATCATGCACACCAAAGACTTGGCCCCGTGATTAGAATTGGTCCAAATGAAGTGAGTGTCGACGGTTTAGAAGGCATGCGGACCATATATCAAGGGGGGTTCGAGAAAGGTCACTGGTACAGCGTCTTTGATAATTATGGGTAAGAATGCCAACTTATGGTACTGGACTACTGGCGATGAAACTAATATGGCTGTAGAGTTCCAAACATGTTTGCAACTAGCAATTCAAAGCCTCATTCCCTTAGAAAGAGGATGATTTCAAACGTCTACTCCAAATCGTACATACAATCATCTCAAGCGAGTAAATCGCAAATGGTCGAAATACTCGTCAACCGCCTCTTACCTGCACTTAACGGGACTCTTGGATCTTCCCGCAAGTCGATATCTACAGATTACAAGGATGTCGAAGTCTTTGGTCTTTATCTAGCAACGGCCATGGATCTTATCACGGCCTACATATTTGGTCTCTCTAATGCTACAAACTTCATTGCCGACGAGCCTTATCGCCGTGACTGGCAGGACATGTATCTTGCGCGGGCTAACTACCCTTTCTGGACGCAAGAAGTTCCAAATTTGATAAATTTTTGCAAAAGATGGGTTCCTTGGCTCAAGCTCTATCCAGAGTGGGTTGACCAGTCCAACAAGAAGCTCTCTGATTGGAACTGGGAACTCTGCGAGAATGTCAGGAAGGCGACAAAGGGGAAAGGGTATCCCAGTCACTGTCAAGATATTCAAGGATCGGATGAGCCAGTTGTCTACAGGTCACTGCTTGCTGGAATAGATCGCGAATTCAAGACCAATGGAAAAGAGAGCGTCCTGTACAGCACGAGCATTCTTCAACGCGACCGAGCCATTGCTTCTGAGCTTATGGATCATTCTCTGGCTGGTCAAGAGACTGCTGGAATTGCTCTGACTTATGCAACATGGCATCTTTCAAAGTCTCCACGTTTTCAGAGACAACTTCGATCTGAAGTTCAATCCCTCAAACCATCTCTAAAGCTTGGTCCTAAAGCTGTGTCTGATATCGAAAATATGTTGCATTTTCCAGATCCCAAGGAAGTTGACACTCTACCGCTCTTACACGCTGTTGTCACGGAAACACTGCGTCTTCACGCGCCTATCCCTGGACCTCAACCACGCCAGACACCTAAAAGTGGATGTACCATAGGGGGACATTACATTCCTGGCGATGTGAGAATCGCATCACTGGCATATACACTCCATCGGGACAAGGACGTATACATGGAACCTGAGGAGTGGAAACCAGAGCGTTGGATACCACAGATACCTGGTAACTCGCCAGACGATGAGGCGAAGCATCGCGAGATGCAGAGGCTTTTCTGGGCCTTTGGAAGTGGTGGACGGATGTGTGTCGGCTCCAACTTTGCCATGAACGAGATGAAGTTTATTTTGGCGTTCATATATGCCAACTTTGAGACTTCCATTGTTGATGATGAAGGCATCGAACAGGAAGATGCTTATACGGCGAGACCAGTTGGCGAGAAGCTGGTCATCAGATTTACTCCTTTAAAGACATGAGACTCCGTACAATCATCCTGTGCCGACTGCTCTCACGCCCCAAGTAGCTGTCGAACTAGTCCTCAAAGCCGTTGAAAATTCGCTGTATAGGGATAGTATTGATACTGCCCTTATCGACCAGGTCAAATCTTATGGAACCAAGGGAGGGTAAATCTCTGATGAGAAGGAGTTTGGTGGTGTTGGTGAGTTTGCAAATGGTGCTGATTTGAAAGATTCTGATGGTGATGGTATTCCTGATGAGTGGGAAACGAAGAATGGTCTTAATCCCAATGATGCTTCTGATGGTATGAAGGTTGCATCAAATGGGTATGCTAATTTGGAGAACTATGTGAACTCCCTTGTTTAATTACAGTCCTTTTCTCGTTTTACAACTCATGAACAATTCGTAAAAAACTCTTCTTGATTTCATAAACATTTTATGTGATCAATGCCATAGCCTTGATATAATCTCATGAGAACAATTGTCTGAATGTGATGCCAACGCCGCCCTGTTGATAAATCATACACTCAAGTTTCTATTACAATGACATGACTGGAATTATTCGAAAATAGTTGGCAGCGTACCTGAGTTCTGAATTTTGGTTCGTATGCGAAGCTATTCAGGCTTTTCTTTAAAGGTTGTCTTCCAAGGAATCAAGCACCCCTTTGAATCCTGACAGGCTTTCCTGCATAATTGAATCACCATATTGATTCTTGCGCCATATGAAGAAATATTGTTGGTGCGTTTAATGTTTATCCATGCGTTTCGTTTCGCGGCGATCGTCAATGCAGGTTCTTGTTTCAACATCCCGGAATTCCTGGTAGGGTTCCATTACTCCTGTTTCACAGACATTAACAGGGTTTCATCTAATATTTAAAGACATGCTTAAATTCGTATCTTTCGGCTCTCAACAGTTCTGCTCTCATCCGCCGAGAAAATGCAGTTCAAAAACCTCATCATTGTGGTCTACAGCGTTGGAGCATCATGTTCTGCTATACGACCGTCTATTGAAAGACGCGCAACTACGGAAATTCCTTCAGACTCGTTCAACTCCCTCGAAACATACTGGAATTATCTGTATCCTTGGGGACCCACGCACAATGGCGGTGCTAGGATGGACGAAGAGCACGTCTCGGTCGCTGATGGCGTTCTCACTCTGACTGCTGAACCGCGAGATGACCAGGAAGATCCTATCCACTACCTTTCTGGTGCAGTTCACGCCAAATCAACATTCACTGTTTCTGCCGGTGGAGGATATGATATCAGCGCTGAGTTCATTGCTCCGGTTGACAGAGGAATCTGGCCTGCTTTCTGGCTTAATGCTGCCAGCGGATGGCCTCCTGAGATTGATATTGCAGAGTGGAAAGGCAATGGAAAGATTTCTTTCAATACATTCAATACTTCTGCCGAGGTTACCGCACTTGATCGGGATTATCCTAATCCTGAGGAATGGCATTCTGTTCGTGCTGAATTGCGCGATGAGAACGGTCATGATGTGAGAGTCAAGTTCTTCCTCGACGGTGTAGAGCAGACTACGCAATATGGAAGGGACTATATTGGAGCAGGTCTTCGTCTGTAAGTATATCGATTATGATATGAGGAGATATGCCCAGGCTAAAAGCTATACAGGATCGTCAATTATCAGACTGAAGGATCTTCTGGATCACCTGGTCCCACAACCAGTGAGTTTCCCATCAGGTTGTTATGTCTCTCCCTGTACTGATTCCTGCGCACAGCCACGACTTTTCAAGTTCGAAATGTTGAGGTGATCAGTCTCAACTAGACTTTTCTCCTTCCCTGGACTGAGTAGTTTGAGGAGTGATGTGAAGGTTATTTATCATTATACTTAGTGTAACTAAATGCAAGGAACTGTGGACATGAAGGGCACGAGCCTTGCATGAACGTCTGTCTGTAGAGCTCAAGCTTACTCGGAAACTTGCAGAATGATCCGCCGGCAATGTAACCCGTCAACCGATCAATTCCCTCGAAGGAGCAGAATGCATGAAATAATTCAAGAAGCACTGCAGGGTGACAGCTCACCTGATGTCTGTTTCCTTAAATCATGGCCAGTCAAGCGTGGTTCGATGGCACCCTTCAAACTTTGGTTCCACCGTCTCGGGTCAAGATCTACCGAGTTGCATCTCCGCATTATGTATTCTGATGTGAGGAACTTTTGGTTTGCTCGGGCTGAAGATGGATTTTCCAAACCAAATTAGCCTGAGTTGGTCAGTGCCGCAGCCGTGCATTGAGTGAATGGGTGTAAGCCCTGACTGCCATGTCTCGGTGTAACCCAACCACTTCATTCTTGTGCCTCAAAGCGTGGGGAGCTTGTGGCTGCTAAGAGATGGATTTAGTCAGTTCTAACCGTGTAAATGGTTAAATGGGAAGACACAGGAGATGGTGAAGCATCGATGAGGAGGTAGAAAAGTGGTAGCTTACGGTGGAAAATAGGGAATAAAGGAGCAAAGAATGAGACTATGACAACCCCCCAATCACATTTGGGGGAGGATTGTCAAATTTGAATCGCTTCCAGAAGATAAGCCTCATGATCGTGGTACCTTAATTGAAGGCATATAGGTCGAGTTTAAGACAAGACGAATAGCATATAAGCCCGTATAAATGGGTGTTGTATCATTGGGAATTTCTTCACGAATCACACGATGCTTGTGATCGTCCAGGTGTGCTACAGTAGCAGCCGAGGAAGACTTGTTCCTGGGTGTCAGCCATCTTGTGATGCAGACGAAGCCTCAAGCTATTTCTGAAGGATTTCTCGGGTCATATTTACCCGGATTGACTGTAATAAATGACAGAAGTGACGTTTCGACTGGCGGTTTTGGTATATTCCTGTCTAAAAACGTTGCTGTTGCTCAACGTGGAGAGAAACAGGGTTTTAGACCAAGACATCTGATGATCACCACCCTCCCCCAGAAACTACCCCAGATTCCCCACCTCTCTAGGAGGAGGAAGCTGGGGAGGAGAAGGGCATCTTAGTGGTCAAGCTATTATCCGGTCCACTTACGATCGATGTTGACCACTCCATCCCCATCACCAACATCTCCCCGCAGGATCTTCCACCAATGGCGGGGAAGTTCAACTACGAGATAGCTTCACTAACACGGGCCGTCGATCCTATTTCTGCGGCGATGTGAACGCTTCCCGGCCTCGAGGATCATCTCTGCATGAGGAGAACTATTGATTGATGATGGGCGATATAACATGCCCATGTCCGGTGAAGGACATCATGAGCCTCTCAGACCTCATTGCAAGTAGTCTGCTACTAGTAAGCGACGAATCTATTCACCATGGTTGCCGAAAAGCAGTCCGGGGAGATCCAGCCCCATATTGAGAGCACCGATGCTGGTCTTGATCATCTCAAGAATGTCGACCTTCACGATAAAGCCCTCGCCAATGAGGCTCTTGAAGCCACGGCCGATGAGCACAGCTATACCGTTTGGCAGGGTTTTAAGACTTACAAGCGCGCTGCTTTCTGGTCCATCCGTAGGTTCTTACCCTTGAACTGTTGACGCTGAGATGAGATGGCTAACAGGACATTGTCAGTCATCTCGACTACAGTCATCATGGAGGGCTACGATGTTACCCTCCTTAGTTCCTTCTACGGCTACCCACGATTCAGAGAGAAGTACGGCGAATATCTCGATAAGGAGAATGGGCATCAGATCTCGGCCAATTGGCAGCAGCGCTTCAACTGTCTCGGCGCCCTCGCCAACATCATCGGCGCCCTTCTAAACGGTTGGGCTACTTCACGATGGGGACACCGCAAGGTTCTCATCAGTGGTCTCTTCTGGCTCTCTGCCTTCATCTTTGTCGTCTTCTTCGCCCCCAACATCGAGGTCCTTCTCGTCGGTCAATTCCTCTGCAACATTCCCTGGGGAATCTTCGCCACAACTGGTCCTGCCTACGCTGCTGAGGTCACCCCTCTTGCTATTCGAGGATATCTTACTGCCTACGTCAACCTGTGCTGGTGCATTGGACAGTTCATCTCAGCTGGTGTACTAAAAGGTCTTGTAGACAACCCTACCCCGTGGAGCTACCGAATTCCCTTTGCGATCCAATGGGTATGGCCTATTCCTCTCGCCATCGCAGCATACATGGCCCCCGAGTCGCCCTGGTATCTTGTCCGAACGAACCAGCTCGAGAAGGCCAAAGTATCCCTCGAACGACTGTCCGAACCGGAGCATAACGTCAACTACGAGAATGCTGTTGCCCTTATGGTCCACACAAACAAGCTTGAGATTGAGGAGCGCTCTGGTACTTCTTACTGGGACTGTTTCCGCGGTAGTAACCTTCGACGTACCGAGATCGCTTGCATGGGCTTCCTCTCTCAGATCACCAACGGCGGTGCCCTTTGCTACAGTGGATCTTTCTTCTTCCAACAGACTGGTATTGGTCCCTCTGCCTCTTACGGTATTGCTCTCGGTGGAACTGGCATCGCTTTCATTGGCACCATCATCTCATGGTTCTACATCTACAAGTTCGGTCGACGAACGATCTGGCTCTCTGGCTTCTCATTCCTTGTCGTAATTCTCTGGCTTATCGGCTTCCTGGCGTTGCCCAAGCAGACTCTGTCCTTGGCTTGGGCGCAATCAATCCTTTGTGTTGTGTGGTTGGGAGCATACTCCATGTCTGTCGGTCCCATCATTTACACCATCGTTGCTGAGGTCGGTTCGACTCGTCTGCGTACACAGACAATTGTGTTGGCTCGTTCAACATATTATGTTGGTAACATCATTTGCGGAGGTCTCATTCAGCCCGAGATGTTGTCTCCAGGATCATGGAACCTCAAGGGCAAGACTGTAAGTCCACTCCAATCAATACAAGCGTCAATGCAACGCTAACATGCGACAGGCTTTCTTCTGGGCAGGTCTTGCTACTCTTACTCTGACTTGGGGCTATTTCCGTATGTTCGAAACAAAGGACCGCACCTTTGGTGAGATGGACTACATGGTAAGCAGCTGAACACGAGGACCGAGAGCGCAGCTAACGAATTTGAACAGTTCCAGAAGGGTATCCCGGCACGCAAGTCTGCCAAGTACCAGATCAACGAGGATGAGGTCTTTATGGCTCATGAGAAGCCCGAAGCTGAGAAGCACTAGATTGAGTGCTGAGTTTGCAGTCGGAGGCCTCGTGTGACGTGACGATCTGTGAATGGAGCCATGTCATGCCTTAGCGATGCCTTTTGCTTGATCAACAAGACTATTGTTCTTGATGATGATGACTATTGGATAGGCCTGGCTGAAAACCATGCTGAACTAAGGCCCAACCGAAGTCATGGCGGATGAGACATTAGATCCAGGATCAGCGCCTAATCTTAACAACCCGTGATAAGATGGTGAATGTTTGCACAGCATATCGATCAGCATAAACAGAACAAAGACATGTATGTATCTGTTAGGTGTGCTAGTATCCGTACATTGAAGGGATAACTCAATTGAGCCTCTTTCGTCTTGGTTGACTTCATCTGTAGCCATCCCAAACGGATCGATCGGCCTCAAAGCCGTGCTAGCCAAGCCCAAGCATCGTATTCTCCACTTCACAGCCTCAGCTAATTTAGCGCTTGGAGTGCCAAGGAATTCGCTCGCCACAACAAAGAATTGCTTCTTACATCAAAGAGAGACGTCTTGAGGTTGAAGTCCAAAACATCGAAGCAAAGAAACATGGGTATTCAGGCGATGAAATACAGCTGGTCACATTCTATATACTTCAAACATAAAATTAAATCCCATGCTTGGCTTCGTATACAGAGATTGGCTACCAAGGAATTGAATCCCAGTACGTATCTTTATCTTGAGGATAAACTTTGATGCACTGGATTTGTTTTAGCCTTCATCCGTTCTCAAGAATTGGTTGCATTGTTCCTTGCATAAGTCACGCCACTACGAATCAAATTTTTGAGATAAGGGCACCGTTGGAACTCTGTTTCGAGAGTTGCGGAAGAGGCTTGACAGATAAACGATGCGGTAGCATCAAATCTCGCAATACGAAAAAAGAGCTATGATATTCATTTCTCAGGAATAGCAACATTCATCTCGATTGCTTTATCGACGATCACGCATTACAAAATTGCTTCTTGGGTACGAAACAGGAGATGCTGGGGTTGACGTCCAATGAGCACCCACCCCCAAGAAACGCCCTTCTATTCTTAGCGGCCCACGGCATGTTAACCATAACCTAGTGGACCAGCGTCGTAAGCATTTCCCCTGAAAAACCGGGAACTTAGTGCCTGTCTGGCACGTGACGGCTCCACGTCCGCTGCAACTGCCCCCTACCTAATCTCACCGCGTTCCGGAAGCAAAACAAAGCGCCTTTCCTCATTCTTTGATCAACCTCCCATCTTTTTCCCATCCGTCCATCATTTTCTTTTTGTTGTCTGAATTCTTTTTTTGGATTCGGCATTCTTACTTCCTCGTCACTCTCTTATAACTGCCAGAACGGCTTCTTTCTTGATTACCATTTCCGAATAATCACACTCACGCTCTTTTAATAGAATTAGCTTCCGGCTGGTGTGACCTTGCTCGACGTTATACCAACCTGCTTATACCACATATCGATCACTTGCCCCGAGAATCGATAATCTATATTCGCCAACATGAAGGTTTCCGCTACCCTCGCTGCTGGTGCCCTCGCCCTCGGCGTTGAGGCCAAGAACTACCTCGGTTTCAACTCTGGTGCCACCCTCGCCAATCGTGCCGCCAAGTTCAAGGCCGACTTCCAGGCTGAGTTCGAGACTGCTCAGAACCTGAAGAGCGCTCCCGGCGACTTCAGCGCCGTCCGACTCTACACCAACATTCAGGCCTACTCCGAGGATGACCCCATCGAGGCTTTCGAGGCTGCCATCGACACCAAGACCGAGATCCTTCTCGGTGTCTGGACTTCCGGCACTGACAACATCGACAAGGAGATCAGCGCCCTCAAGAAGGCTGTTGACAAGTACGGCTCCAAGCTGACCGACCTCGTCATCGGTGTCTCCGTTGGTAGCGAGGATCTCTACCGTAACTCCGTTACTGGCGTTAAGAACAAGGGTGGTGTCGGTGTTCAGCCCGATGTCCTCGTTGACTTCATCAACGACTTCAAGAAGGCTTTCAAGGGCACCCCCATTGGCGAGATCCCTGTTGGCCACGTCGACACCTGGGACGTCTGGGGCAACGCTACCAACAAGGCCGTCCTCGACGCTATCGATTTCATCGGTGTGGATGAGTACCCCTACTATGAGAACGACAAGGGCAACAGCATCGACAACGCTGCCAAGCTCTTCAACAAGGCGTACGAGGCTACCATCGCCGCCTCCGGTGGCAAGCCTGTCTGGGTCACTGAGACTGGCTGGCCCTACAAGGGTCCCGATTGGGATGAGGCCGTTCCTAGTGTGAAGAACGCTCAGAAGTACTGGCGCGACGTTGGCTGCAAGTACCTCTTCAACAAGACCCCCACCTTCTGGTACACTCTCCGCGACTCCAACCCCGACAACAAGATGAAGTTCGCCATCACTGATAACCTCTCCACCACTCCCCTCTTCGATCTCTCTTGCGACAAGGTTGACGATGAGACCACCAGCTCTGCCGTCCACTCCAAGACCAAGACCGAGTCCGATGCTTCCAAGTCCACTCACGCTTCTAACTCCACCGCTACCTTCGTCACCTCTACTGCTTCTGCTACCAGCGGCTCTGGCGACGATGATGAGGAAGCTACTGGCATTGCCACCGCTACTGGCTCTGGTTCCAAGCCTACCTCTGGCTCTGGCTCTGGCTCCGGTTCTGGTTCAGAGGGTTCTGGATCCAGCTCTGGTTCCGGCTCCGGCTCCGGCTCCGAATCTGGCTCTGCCCCTGCTGAGACTCCCAGCACCATCACCAACGGTGCTGCTTCTCTCGGCGTCTCCACTGTAGCCCTTGCCTTCCTTGCCCTGTTCGCTCTGTAAATATCTTGAATGGATCGTGGGTTGAATGACGCCCATTGCGTGTCTTGACTTTTTTCTCGCGCCCGAGATCTGTTTCTTGTATTAGTTATGGGTAGATTAGGATAGACAAATGGTTGACTCTATTTTCTTCTAACTTTTTACGAAACTCTTCGTGCTGTATTCATTCTTGACTTTACCTGGTAACGGCTTACAACGGCTTTTCAAGTCAGCTCTTCACACCCGCAATCTAATTGGCTCAACTTAAGTGGGACCAGATATTTCATCTCAGCTGCTGCAGGACCATTAAGTCGAGCACCAGCGCCAAAAGAACACAAAACCAAAAACACAGAGAGCAGGGAGAGCAAAGCATAAGACTGTTGAGATGATGACGTGCTGTTTGGTGTAGTCTCTACCCTCATGTTGATTTACAAGAACAGTAAAGCCTCCCTTATGACCTCAAATCAGTGCAGATATACATTTCTTAGCTGATTCAGAATATCCCTAGATACATTATAGCAGCTCCATCCATGCGATCTCAAGCCGTTTTCCCCTGCATCGGTGATACGTTGTGGGTGATACCTTACTCGACCGTTCGAGTTGAGTTACCGCGTAATGGCACCAGGTGGCTCGCCTTTACCTATCTGGCTGCCTCCTGTTACATGAAGCTGTTACATTAATGTTAAAGGACTCATGATTGACAACGAACATGTGCTACCAGCGATCGAAGCACAGCCGGAGTATTTGTAGCCGAGCATTGTGACACAAATATTGGGAGCCGATAATGACCAAAAGGTTCTGTAAAGGCAGGTTGGTGAATTAGAAGCTTGCTTCACGAATTCCTCCTGTGATGAATTCCATTTCTGTTTATCTACCTACGGACAAGTCGTTCAACGGATTGCCAACTTCATGAAGTAGGTGCCTTAGGGGACCGTCAGTTGAGAAACGAGATTGGATGCACTGCCTTGAATAATAATGGTTTTTGATAGAGTCCATATTAGAAAGCGACTCCTCTTGAATATCATTCTCAAGGAACACTCGTAGACCTAATCAGCCTTATGGGCACCCTTCACTGCCGCGTTCATCCAACTGAGGCGCTATTCACTACCTTAAATAGCATATGCCTTGCTCCGGGACCGCTCCCTCTGGCAGTGTCCAGCCCTATTACGAAGGCAAGCGCAAGGCAAGTCGAGGTGTTACTGCCATTTGCTGTAGCGCCTACATCCTATTCTCAGTTAAAGGCATTTCCATGTGGCGTTTGTCGCTGTTACAACCTTTATAATATAAATACCTTACTCTTTGGCGATCCTTCACCGAAACACGCATCTCAACTCTGCGTCATAGCACTTTTCATCTCCTCCCTCCTCTTGACTATAGCTCAACAACATCATCTTGATTCATCATTGTTATCTCAACAGCAACAATGGCGCTCCCTCAAGCTCAAGCGGCCCCCCCTCAGCTTCAAATAGCGGCCCCTCAGGTCCCGACGGCGTTGGTGCCGCATCAGGTCGGCATCTTCCCAGCTTACATCACCACCCAGGAAGAAACTCTCATCGTCAGAGAAAGGACCCTGTCTCTCAGCGGCGATGACTTTAACATTCGACATGCCAATGGTCAACTCATCTTCAGGGTGGAGGGTCAGGTGATGAGCGTCTCTAGACGCAAAAGGGTCTATGACATGAGAGGCAACCATCTCTTTTCCATTGTCAAGGAGCTCTTCCATATTCATACCACATATGCTCTGGAAAACCCTCAAGGAATGAAATTCATGGAAGTGAAGAGCAACTTCCGGAGTGAGTCTTCCCCGTGATAGTCGTGGCATCTCTCTCTGATGTATCTTAGTGTTTGGTTCTAAAGCCAAAGCGACCTTCAACTCGATCGATGGTTCAGCAGAGGTTCTTCAGATGAATGGTAGTTGGCTCGACTTTGCCGCCCACATCGTTGACAGGATCACGGGCAACGTGGTCGCCCGTATCGATCGCAGATTTAACGGCCGCGATTTGCTACTTGGCCGACAAACATATGCTCTCGTAGTTTCGCCCCATGTCGATATGGCTCTCATGGCAGCAATGTGCATCTGCCTGGACGAGAAAAACAACGAGAGGTGATCCCCTGGTCCCTCGTCATGGCGGAAAGGGACGTATATAAGGGCTTGATGGAAGATATTTGTGATACCCAGAGGACTGCACGATGGATCGGACGAGTGATGCTCGGGATTGAATGAGACCTGTGCCGAGAGTAAGCATTGCTAGGCTTGACTTTTATATCCTAGGATTGAGAAATGAGATTGGATTGGACGATTGATTGATGATCATATACAAATGCCTAATGTCGTGATATGACCTCAGTCAACATGCGCCTGATCATTCACAACAAGACGTGAGATTA
This sequence comes from Fusarium gaditjirri, assembly GCA_013266175.1. Taxonomy (NCBI): domain Eukaryota; kingdom Fungi; phylum Ascomycota; class Sordariomycetes; order Hypocreales; family Nectriaceae; genus Fusarium; species Fusarium gaditjirri. Next base: position 47,423 of record JABFAI010000084.1, on the reverse strand, counting down.
TAAACCTCCTGGTCTAGATAACCAAATAAGCAAAACGACAAGCTTTCTAATAAATGCTTGTTTTCCAAGGTTACGAAAGCTTGGCCGCAACAAGCTCGTCAACCCGGCAATATCTGTGCCGAGTGATCTTCTCACCGTTGCATTACAACATGGTGAGAATTTGAACAGTGTCCAGCGAGCGCCCGCTGGGGGTGAAAAACAAACTCAAATTGTATAATACTCTTACGGCTGCCAAGAATTTGTCGAGGGGGCTGTGCAATGTACGCTCCGCCATTATCGTGTAATGCCAAGCATGGAGACGGCAGACAACTCATCCATCTTTGACCTCGGAAATTCGCTCTTTTGTCATTCTTTCGACTCTTGTTCTGTATTGCATGTAGACGCGAAATACCTGTTGTTGCGACTGGAATACCTCGTTTGCCAGGCGACGCTCCCCTCAGGGCAATTTTATCGTGTAGTAATTATTGGATACCTGATCCATGCTAATATACCGAGGTTTGGTTGCTGTTCGAGGCCCCGTGTTACCGCTACACAGCAAAAAAGGCCCTGCAATGGAGGGTCTGCAGTTCTTGGCCCAGTGCCGATAAGCGAAGACGGCTTCTCCTTTCAGCAATAGCTTGGAATTGCGGCATCTCTAACGTGGTCCACATGTCTATGCATATGCCTGAGAAACGCAAGGCATTGGGTATCCAATGTACATGCGCGAGAATGAGACTGGCAAAGCTTCACAAAAAAGAAAGAAAGAAAGAAAGATGCGCTACATAGGTTAGGCAGTACGAAATGTGCTCTGGGATTGTACTGTACTAAGGGATCAACAAGTTAGACAAATCCATCAACCTTCTTCCTTGCCCTTACGGCTCCAATGCTGTTACAGTTAGACGTAAACATGTCGTTATTCATAGCTCGTTTTTAACCATTTAGTCCTCATAGACCTCTTCGTACTCTTCTTCGTACTCCTCGCGAGCCTCCTCGAGTCTCTCGTGATCACTGCTGCTGGCATCTGAGTCATGAGCTGCAGCCAGAGCTTCTTCGTACTCTTCACGGGCCTCTTGAACATCTTCTCTGTCGCTGGATGAGACGGAGTTACCATCAGCATCGGTAGGAGGAAGAACACCAGGAGGACCATCTTGTGCGTAAGGGTCGGCGGCATAGGGGTCGTCGGGAGGAGCTCCGTAGTAGTTGTTGACAACCTGGGGAGCGGGAGCAGCAGCTGGAGCAGCAGCGGCGGCGGAGTGCTCGTGATCACTGTCACTGTCGTTAAGCTCGTTTGCGATCAGGGCACCACCAACAGCACCAATGGCGAGACCACCTGCAGCACCGAGGAGCATTCCAGAGCTGCCACTCTTCTTCTTCTCGCCTTGACCGTAGGGGTTGTTGCCGCGGTCGCCCTCAGCGGGAGCTCCGTATTGGCCAGGGGCTCCGTAAGGCGAAGGTGCGCCATAGGGAGAAGGAGCGCCATAAGGAGAGGGGGCACCATAGCCTGGAGCAGGCGACCCATAACCACCTGGAGCAGGAGATCCGTAGCCACCCTGACCAGGGGGGGCGCCATAGCCAGGAGCACCACCGTAGCCACCAGGAGCTGGAGAACCATATCCACCAGGAGCACCAGGGTAACCACGAGACCCGTCAGAGGGTTGAGATTCATAGGGAGGACGAGAATCCGGAGGAGGGGGGGGAGGTGCCTGACCCGGAGCCTCCCACTGAGTACGGCCAGTGGCGGTCTCAACATAATACCATCGCTGCTGGTTCTGGTCGAACTGAGCAATCCAACCTTGGGGTAGAGGAGGGCGATCGGACGGAGGCTGATAGGCGGGTTGAGGGGGAGGGGCACCGTATTGCTGCTGAGGAGCGGGTGAACCGTACTGCTGGGGAGGAGCACCGTACTGCTGAGGAGGAGCGCCGTACTGCTGAGGGGGGGGAGCTCCGTATTGTTGAGGAGGAGGGGAGCTGTATTGCTGAGGAGGAGGAGCGCCGTACTGTTGACCGCCGTCACCGTAGGCTCGGTTGTCTGGGGGTCAAAGAGTTAGCAGATGCTTTGAGAAGATTTTCCCGCGGAAGAAACATACTATCTTGACCCTGGGGATAGGCTTGCTGCGGAGACTCCTGCTTCTTCTCGTCCTTGTCGCCAATACCAAGGTTCTCGAACTCCTTGGCGATCTTCTTGAAGAAAGACATGATGAGTGACTTCGGACTAAGGCGTGCGAAGTCGATGTTAGGGGGATCAAGGGTTATGAGGGGGAGAAGAAAAGAGGTGAGGTAGATGAGAGGGGAGGAATTAAAAAGGAGCGACTGGGTTCTGTTTATATAATGGCGAAAGGCCCGAGGTGTGAGGTGCGAGGTTTGAAGAGAAAGGACCTATTTAGGTGCGACCCGCGCAGTTATCGACAGTCGGCAGAGATGCTTGGCAGCTACCGACAGTGCATGGATGGTGGGGTGAAACGTACCCAGGGTCTCACTGAGTCACTGCTAAGAAAGGAAATGTGTCAGTGAATATGAACCACTGTGTGAAAGTGGCCCTCCTGCAGTTAGGCAGGGCAGAGAGTGATCCAGGTACAGGGGAGCCACGGATATGATGCTATCGCACCGCGTGAAAGGCACAGGCGCAAGCAGTCAGCTAAGGCTAAGGGCACCTTAGCATTCAGAGCCTTCGCACAGGCCCGTTTAAAGCCCGTTTACCCCTCCATTCAACACTCAACCTCAAAGCTTTCGGGGACCAGCCAGTGGCAATGCTACGACGTGGCCAATCAGTGGATCTCTAGTGATCCCTGCGGGCCGTTCCGGCGGGGCAACGCTCTGGTGTCAAATCTCACCAGCTCTAAGCTTTGGTACCTTTACGAAAGCTCATGTTTGGCTTTAACAAGCCTCGTTTTTTCAACGTATCGGATAAGCTGGGGCATGATGTCCAAGAGCCAAACTCTAGCATTGACAACGTATTTCACGCTGGCATCGTTCAATTGCGACATAATAGGCACGGAGAAATGCCCACACATGATTGATAGTGGCGTGGAGTCAATGAAGCAGTATCCAGCTTATTCCTCGTCTGGCTCGACGGACAATCGCCTCGAATTCCCACCACATGGAGCCCAGCAACCTACCTACCTAGGTAGGTACCTTATCTAGCTTGTCTCCTTCGACTTGACTCCGTAAACTACAACGTCCGCGCATCCCTATCGGTTTCGTTAGAGCAACTAGGGGCATTTGGCATGAAGGAATATGGGGTATATTGTTGCAACACCAGTGTGGCGGAGCAAAGCTGCAAGCAGTCGTGATATACTGCCTGTATCCCTATTAGAAGGCGATAATATCAAACAATAAGCAAACGTTCACCCAACGGCAATACAATACTGCGTCACCATCACAGCAAGCGAGAGGCCGCCCGTGATGTTTATCGTGGAGGCACTAACTAACATCCGGTGGCTGGTGATGGATCTTCTCTTGTCCCCGAAATCATGAGGGGTTTCATATCGTCTCACAATCTTGTTCCCTTGTGACATCCATGAATGATTCACTGGCTTGTCCTCAACACCTCCACGTCTGATGCTGCGGTGAGGGGGAGGGGCTCTTGCAGCGCCAAGACCATCCAGGTCCCTTGGCGTTCCATTCTTTCCAGCGGCCTCCAGAGCGTTGATTCCCCTCCCCGTCGCTTCCAGGAGGCTTTTCAGGGGGTTCAGAGGAGTTCAGGGCTGGGCTGGTAAATCAGGCCCGCCTCTCCCGGGCTAGGTCCTGTCCCGCCTCGCAATTAGCGCCCGTCCTCCAGATGCAGCTCAACTGCAACTGCGAGCTCAATTCCATTGTGAGACTGAAGTGATTGCTGACCCATGCGTGCTTGTTTCTACCCCACGACCAAACCTCGAACCTTTCGGGCTCCCTCTCGCATCCTTTTCTTTCTCAGTTCTCCACGTCGACTGTTGCAGGCCCCGAAGCATCTGTTCACTTCTCACACATCAGATCAACATGTCGTACTACCCAGGTCAAGGATATCAAGGAGGAGGCGGCGGCGGTTACGGATACGCTCCTCCTCCCCAACAAGGATACGGCGGTTACTCTGGAGGACATTCTGGGGGTCAGAGATATCCCCCTCCGTCATATCCTCCTCCTCCCGGCCTTGACGCATACGGCTATCGTCTCCCCCAAGGCCAGCACCACTATGCTGAGCACGCTCGAGCCGGTCCACCTCCTCCATCTGCGCCCCAACAGTTCGGTCATGGAGCTCCCGAAGGCTATACTTTCCAATATTCCAACTGTACTGGTCGTCGCAAGGCTCTTCTGATTGGTATCAACTACTTCAACCAGGAGGGAGAGCTTCGAGGCTGCATCAACGATGTACACAACGTGTCAGCCTTCCTTGTTGAGCGATATGGCTACAAGAGAGAGGATATGGTCATTCTGACCGATGATCAATCCAACCCAGCCATGATTCCTACTCGCGAAAACATAATTCGCGCCATGGGCTGGCTTGTGTCAAACGCACAGCCCAACGATGCCCTGTTCCTCCATTACTCTGGTGAGTCTATGCAGTCATTTGAACCGAACGATCTAACATGCTCTTCAAGGTCATGGTGGTCAGGTCGAAGACGTGGATGGCGATGAAGATGACGGATACGACGAATGCATCTACCCTGTTGACCACGCCGAAGCTGGTCCCATCGTTGATGATGAGATTCATTTCCGTGTCGTGAAGCCCTTGGGCCAGGGTGTCCGTCTCACTGCCATTTTTGACTCGTGCCATTCAGCTACAGTCATGGATCTCCCATACGTCTACTCAACAAAGGGTGTTCTCAAAGAGCCCAATCTAGCCAAGGAAGCTGCATCAGGTCTCTTCGACGCCTTCAAAGCATACTCTAGCGGAGATATTGCGGGCGCCGCTGGTTCTGTTTTCGGCTTGGCAAAGACCGCCTTCCGAGGTGACGATGCGTACGAGAAGACCAAGGACACGCGAACATCGCCTGCTGATGTCATCATGTGGTCAGGAAGCAAAGATGACCAGACATCGTGAGTTGATTGACTTACTCATGAGGCAATTCTAACATCTTTGCAGAGCCGACGCCACGATTAATGCTCAGGCGACAGGTGCCATGTCGTGGGCATTCATCTCAGCCATCAAGGCAAATCCTAAGCAGAGCTATGTCGAATTGCTCAACAGTGTTCGCGACATTCTGGAGACAAAGTATACCCAGAAGCCACAACTGTCGAGTAGCCATCCGATCGGTAAGCCTGTCTTTTCTCCAAACAACTCTCAATACATTGCTGACATGAACACCCAGATACCGACCTTCTGTTTATTATGTGAGGAATTGGAGTTTGGGCCACGATAATTCAATGAGTGAGTAATGTATCTGGCAGTGGATGATGCAATGACTGGCGAAACCAGCATTTGATGATAACTTTCATGAATGAACGTATGAATGAATGGGACCTCGCAGTGGATGTCGGACCTCACACCAACAGGTGACAAGATATGCCTACCTACAAAATAAACGGAGTTGGCAGTATCCCATCTTGGGATCTCCAGTTGAACCATAAAGCAACAAAAAAAGAGATCAATCGTATCATTTGTATAGGAACAGCCCGATGCGGGGGTCGAACCCGCAACCTTGAGATGGTGTACTCATTTAAGAGTCTCACGCTCTACCGATTGAGCTAACCGGGCCTCAAACGAGGCTTGCTTGTTGATGGAGGTGCAGGTGAAGATTGCCATTATGGTGTGACCACCTAACTGAGTTGTAGGTTTCGTGTGACTACCTGTCATCCTTCTGCAACACGATTCGCAAGACCACACGGGACTGTCCTGTCTAGTCTTGACTTCAACTTGGCTGTATTATTGGCGCGGTTGCCCACAGCTAGGATATGTTGGTAGAGATACCAAATCATTTGCGTGAGTGCGTGCTAGAAGCCCGTGTTCTTTGTTCAACGGACATGAATCTAAGATGTACTGGTACTTCATAAAAGGCGAACAACCTACTACCTTAGAATTTACCTGGGTAAGTGTAATAGATTTGGGATACCTAGGTAGCTAATCTCGGATTAGACCAAAACAGAAGAAATCCTCAACATGAAAACCCCAGAAATGAAAAGATCGCACACTGTTTCCCAAACACAGTACCCCCTCTCTTCCCCCGAGTCATTGAGGCCTACTAATCCCGGATGATACCTCCAGTTGGAGGGTCGGACAGAACTCGTCCCGAAAGATGATTGCGATAGTAACCGTGTTGCGCGAACCAGGAATTCAGCGGCACTGTATATTCTTCCTGAGCAATGCCACGATGCTGGCTGTTTAAGCTCATCATACTGAGAGCCCATATAGCCAAGTTCACCGTCAAAACCCCTTGGCCACATGCACTTCTCGAAACGGACTGCCATTTCGCATCCAACTTTCCTTGCTGAGTGGTGTAATAGCACACAACTACGACCTCCGTTTCGCTCAGAATGAAACCGTAACGGGTCTCCGCTTCGGTTGCATGTCTTGCAAGTTGCTTGATGGGCTCATTGCCCCGGGTTGCTTGATGTTCGATTTTTGCCGAGCTCCACGCCTTTGAGAGGCGAAAAGTACCAGTTACAAGGTAGATGCGGGGATCTTGGCCAACATAGAATGTCCAGTTCGGCCTACTGCGTTTCCCAGACATGAGTGTAGCGTCCTGTCCAGTGCGGATTGTGTCCGGACAGCTCAAACTCTCTTTGAGAATACCCGCGCCTTCACAGACAAGGGGAACAGAAATGCAAGCCAGCCTACGGTACGCTGCATGCTTCAACTCTGTCACATTGCAGATTTCTTCCTCGACTTCCGTATTCTTAAGGTTCATTTGCTGTAAGCTTGAGGTACGTCGAGAAAGTACATGGCCATAGGCACTGATGATATTTTGCAGGTTAAATTCAACCCATCGTGTAATGTTGAATACTTCCACGGGATTACCTTTGACAGAGTGGTAGGCTGATGCTTTATGTGCGATTTTGAACATCGGATTCTCCATAGAGAGCACCTGATGGAGGGATGGTTCTTCCATCTTCTGATTGGGGTAAGGAAGTCACTCTTTTTGAAGTGTCTGTTGATCTGGGTCTCACTGAGAAGGAATAAGAGGTTCCTTGAAAGGGGCTTTGGGGATGTGCCTCTGGCCGGCTGTGTAGGAGATGCAGAAAGAGACTTCTGCAGGGAAGCACAAGGGACAACGATTTCTTAAATACTTTTCAAATCTCTTATTCATCCACCATCTTCCGTAAATTCTCAACATCCACACACGTCACTCGTTGTTGAAATGTGGAAGGTTACCTAGCATGTCAAACATCAATTTTCCAGGCATGTCAGAAGAATAAAGAGGCTGGAGCTCAAACCAGGGCGCTGTGAGTAAGGTAGGTTGAGAGGTTAAAAGAGGTTTCACCGTTTATGATACATCGGATTCATTAGATTGGCCAGGTCGCAAATGGTTTTCCTTTGCTATTCATTGACATTAGCCGCTTGGGTGCATTTCATTCATGGATAGGCAGTTCCAAAATTTCGGTGCCTATGTAGTGGAAACACGCCATGTCTTCCCCTTTCTCTGGACTAGAGCGAGAAGGTTTGCCTTGGGCTTTCACCTGACTGACAACAGCAAGGGAAGGCCTATACTGCTTGCTCAACGTGTCACAGGTCCGGGATTGCCTTGTAGCAATAGGTTTCTTCCCAAGTAGCTACAAAATCGGAGGATACCAGGGTAGTACAAGCAAACGGCATTCAGGTGTCATTCAATACCCCTGTGTGGACATAGCACCCCAGAAGCACAATCGTTTGCAATATCACTATTAAATAATTACTGCTGTGGCGTCTAAGTTTGACAATAGGCAACAATTTGGAAGTTTCCCGATACGCTTGGCACTCAACGGATGGTGCTGATGTGCTGTTCTCACTGGGCCAGTTCGGTCGCCGTTGGACAAAGAATGTCAGGCTGGCTCTTTGTTTGCAATTTCGATTTTCACAAGCCGTCTAGTTTTGTTTACTCGCCTTGCTTGGGCCGTGCTTTCACAGTCTTCATGTTACTTTAATTCTTTCAGCTTTTGTCCTTTGAACTTTTTGTCCTTTGATCACTTTCCTTGGTCACGACTCACCTGCCTCTTTGCGTGTTTGATTTTCCGCGCCAAAACTGTGCCTTTATATTGCACTTCTCTCTCTTCCTTTCTGCAGCTTCTAAGTTTCAACTCCTCCCAGGTGAATTGAAGCCTCCTGGCACAGCCCTACCAATCTTATTCACCCCTCCCCAAGGACCACCAGAATCACCAAGGGGCTGACCATGCCTACTCTCAAGCCTCTGCCTGACTGCGAAGGCCCAAAGCTGGAGCCCTTCCAGCATAACCTTGAGGCGGATGACGTGGAATTTCTCAAGATTCTAGAGCCCGACAGCAACGCGCATAGTAAGATTATCAAGACAAGAATCGGAGACAAGATTTACTCTATCAAATTCGTAAGTCAATGGCGTCTACTACTATAGCCCACGTTGAACTTAGTACGAGACACTGACAGCATTGTAGTTTGTATGGGAGGAGGAATTCGCCGAACCTCCATACACATCGGTGTATGGTGAGGGACGAAGCGTAAATATATGCTGTGAAGGGTTTGACTTCCATTTTACACCGTTCGAAAACGAGTGCCGGGCTTTTGGCAGACTGAAAGAAGTCGGTCGCGAGGACCTCGCGGTCAAAGTTCATGGCTATGTCGCCCTCGACCTCACCGACGCCATTGATCGGAAGCTACAGGCTGCAAGGTCTAAGATGCTTCTTCCCTATGAAAAGCTGGAATGGTTCATCGGAATGGACGATGGCCCTGTCATGGGAATAGTCAAAGACTGGGTAGACGAGGTGGAATACGATGACCGGCAGACTTATTATCTGTATCAACAGGTGGCCCAAGCCCGCCATTTTCCTCGCATGCTCGAGGGGCTCCACCGTCTCCACGAACACGGGATAGTTGTCAGGGACCTAGCCGATTGCCAGTACGTCAACGGCATGCTGGTAGACTTGAGCCTTGCATCCACTGTCCCCCACCCGTTTGGCCCGGACCCAAATCACCTAGGCACAGGAAAGTGCTGGCAGCCACGCTGGACGTTCCAGAGCTTGGCCGCTTGGGATTTATATTGTTTCCAGACTAATGTCATCAAACCTTGGCGTGAAGGCTTGGCCATATTCCTCAAGGAAAGGCCAAGAACCAGGGGCCTAGTAAAGACTTGCTGGCTCAAAGCCTACCGTATCCCCGGCGACGAGAAGGTTCTCCGACCTCGCAGTAGGCGGTATACGGACGAGGAGCAGCACCCATACTTGCCCATCCTGAACCAATGGGATGAGACACTTCAGATGACACAAGCTCCCCGACATGATCCGCTTGACTTTGCCAAAAGGACGCCGGTCACCAAGAATGCCAAGAAGCGGGTGACACGAAGAGCAACAGGCCAAGGTGTCAAGAAAAGCGTGGCAAAAGGGAAGCAGGTGAAGGGTAAGAAAGTCAACAAGTCAAAGGCTCCAGGCTCCCGAGCTTATGATCTTCGTAGCAAGACAGTTAAGAGGTGATGGTTGGATATGTCTGTGCGTGTTAGAAAATCCACTTTGATATCTCCAAGAGGCACAACTTGATTTTCATTCCCGGCCTTGAGCCAAGTGTCGAGAAAAGAGACGGCAGTTTTGGACCCCAACTTCGAATAGAATAGATCAGCTCAACTGGCTTTAAGCCCGTCATGTTTGTTTGCTGTCAAATTCGCAGATCCTTTCGCCGTCGTGAGAGCAGATAAGCGAAGCGCATCTTGGGCCAAGTCTGCATGTACTAACTGCATATGGTGTTATGCACCGCTCCGACACGCATTTACAAGCCCTGCTACGTGATATGGCAGCATCCGGCCTGTACTGCTCGTATGTTTCTCTCTCCATTGGGGGCCGAGACGAGAAATTCTTTCTTGTGATTGGGCTTGATGTGTAGAAAACAAGGTTCTGAGCTTAGTTGCGGGCCGAAACATGGCGGTCAATTGTGTTGGTGATAGGTTGCGGTGCGTTTGTTTGGACAGCCGAGCTCATCTTAATGCATTTTAGACGCATGAGGGTTTGCTCAGGTCATGGATGTTGCAAAGGAGCCGGCTCGACTTGGTATAGCTTATGAGCAGCAGCTGTAGGTAACATGGAGCTGGCCTGTAGCTTAGGTAGCTTAGGTAGCTTCGCTTCGCCGTATGAGCTAGCCGTGTCCCCGAATTTGATCTACTTGACGTCACTGGCACTGGCACTATTGTGGATTGAGTGGACTCCGTAAGTGAGGCATGGAGGCTAGCCTAAACACTTAAATAACTTACCTTCATCCTCATTTTACTGTAACATGTTTTCTCTAAAATCCTCTAAATTATAAGCAAGTAGTATTATTATTCGTTATAAATATCAAAGCCGTCATTATTACTCCTGTTGCTGGTACTGTTTTCAAATCCTGTTCTCACTAACCTCAAAGGTCGTCACCTTAACGATCCGTGAATTGTCACTCCCACGCTGCCCTGTCAACTCCTCCTCACTCTCGTTGTCCCTCGACCTCCACGCCGAGACTCCCTTCTCAGCAGAAGATCTACTCTGGAAATGGTGCTCCCCAGCGTAAGCTGCCTGGCCGTCTCGCCCGTTGCCGTCCAGGTCGTCCTCCCTTGCGAATGTGGCGAGGCTGAAAAGATCGCGATGCTTATTGCCGCTGCCGTTGGTTACCTTTGAAGGCCTGAACCCCCCTGAGCCCAATGGCTGATCAGTATCCCGCAACTCAGACCGTCCCGATGTCGTTATGCCAAGCTTGCGGCCGAGTAATCGAAGCAAAGGCCGCAGCGTTGCCAAAGACCCGGCCGTGACGGCCAGTCCTTGCTCTGTTGTCGACCAGATTGCGATGTCGATTGTTGCCCCTGTTTGGGTTTGTCAGTTGTGATTCATCATGATTGGAGTTGGAGTTGGAGTTGGAGTTGCGACTTACATAAGAAGTCTGGGTTCTTGAAATCTTTGACGAAGGGGAATCGAACGACAACAGCTGCGCTTGCCCTGTAGATTGTGAGCTGATGTCTCTGGTAACAAGGAGGGTATACCAACACGCAGGCCATAGCCATAATAGGAATCAGAGCCAGCTTCGTCTTCCTCCCCATGTTGAGCTTGAACACCAAGAACATTGGTAGGATAGCGCAAGTGAAGTCTGATATAACACTGAACGCACTGTACAGATAAGTGAGGGCCATGATGACCTCTGGCTTGACGCATTTTCCCGGTTGGTCTTTGTTCCAGAAGTACGAGATCGGCGTGCATTGGAAGAGAGTGACGAAGAAGAAGACGACTCCAGTGCAGACAGTAATGGCCATGACGCAATAGAGGATCCATACATCGAGTTTTCGTGTCGTGATGCGGAGGAGTAGGTAGCCAATTGAGATCTTTGAAGATATCATCGTGAGGCAGTACCTATGTGGACGATTAGCATAGCGAACACGGTTGAACTGGAGGTCTCCAACCATAAGTAGCACCACCACCACCATTTCATTGCTTGCTGAAAGTCATGAGGGTCGAGATCGTCTTTGTGTCGACCTGTGCCGTGCTTCACGCCAAGGAGGGCCGACATGACGAATAGGAGAAATGTGATCTATTTAGCCATATAGTCAGCATATGTTGTCATTGAAGTGTACAGATTTATTGTGTCAATCATGGAGTATGGATAGTCTGATCAATTGATGCATCGTCGTGATGTTGGGGTGTCGTTGAGGTGAGCGACTTACAAGAGCACTGCACATGAACCAGTCATCCAATCCAAAGTTCTTGACCAAGCGCACGCGGACATAGATACGCAGTGCGACTGCTATCACTGAGGAAACGGCAAGAGTATAGCATACAGCCTGAAGCTCAGGGCCTCTGTTGGGGACAGACATGACTGTCGATGAAGCCAGGCTCTATCCTGCTTCAAATCATATGGGAATAAAGGGGAAAAGAAATGGGAGTCACAGTGAGAAAAGCAAAGCAAACCAAGAATGATTGACGATAGACGAAAGGATCCAGGATCCGGCAGATGCGGGCCGCAAGGAGTTCGTCGCAGATATATGGGAATTGTGTACAAATCTACGACGAACCGAAGGACCGGGACCGGGGCCTACAGAACCCGAGTTGTCGGGACCAGGCCAATTCTGTCCTACGGCCCTTGTACGGCGTGTCACCATATCCACCGGCGCTCATCAGTAGCAAAGTCCATACGATCTACACATTTGGGCAGCCATGCTATTCGCGGGATCAGCAGGCATGCCTCGGTTTGGAGCCTCGACGGGGGGTTCAACAGAACGGGGAGCGCCTCCGGGAGGGGGGCCCAAGAGACTTAGAGACCCTCGCCTCGAGACCCCTGACATTAGCTTCAGCTGCGCGTGTTTGAGAAGAGACATGCAGATTGAACAGGCTTGTCTCTGTGGAACCATGCCTAGCATGACCTGTCCGTTTGTTTGGTGCTTTCGTAGGTGGCTAAGACAGCCGAGGAACGGGTATCAAGTCCCAATTTGGGCAAACAATTCACTAGCACTGCGCAGCCCCGAGAAAATCTCCACCACCTTTTACTCACTGTACAGTACAATTAGATCGGCTTCCGTCTTTGACAGGCTTGGCTCTGTGTCGCTATAGACTCTTGCAACGCCACCTGCAACCGAGCCAGTGTCAGAGTTTTTTCCTCGTACGTGGCCGTCCTGAATGAGTCAAGAATTCCAGCGTCGAGGCCCAACTCTGAGCTAGAATCAGTAGCCTCTGCCGTGCGGAGACCAATGAGCGCCCGCAACTAGGCAGCTTCTAGTGCGAATAGTCAATCGGCAGTTGAAGCTTGTATCAATTTGACAATGCACTTTCTGTCATGCCGTGTCGTGTTGTGCTTGCTTTTGCGAATGAGCCGTCTGTGTGTTGGCTAGATCGTCGGAATACGTCCCAGGACTGATTTTCTTACTCTCTCCCCTTACTACGACCCAAGCGAGCACTGATCGTCATTGGAGCCTCAGATTTTGCTAAACCCTTTTCCTCTTCTGTCATGATGACATTGCATTGTTTGTGGGGAATCGAAGATCATTGCTGTTCCACGGATAAACATATCTCAAAGGAAATATGATGCAGAGACGCTGACCTTCCATCCTGGTCTTTCTAAGCATTGAGTAATAACTCAATGTCAAAGCGAAATGCGCAAATTTCCCTCCCTTGAGAGGGCACCAAACTATTGTTCGCAACGCGTATTCTCGGGAGCTACGCTTCAGGATCACACCATGGCTGAAGCCTCTTTTTCTCAGGTGCCTCGAGGGTAATTCCGCACAGAACTGAAGAAGACGAGGAGAAGCATCTCATGGGTCCATAAACGTGAAACAAATTCTCGATCGACTGGGCATGCCCGTCCATCGACGTCGCTTGTTGACTTTGCAAGGGAGAGGCCACGTGCATTTGAGCGATCGGTAGCTGCAGGGAAACGCCACTCCAGTTTTGCTTTTTGTTGGGCCCGGCTCAAAGTTGCCATTTCATGATAGTGACAGAATGCTATTACTTTGGTGCTTCTCTTCTCCACTCTCAGTGGCCAGTTTAGTTCCATGAGTCAAGCCTCAATTGATCTATTTAACTCGCCTAGAACATCGTGTTCTTCTTTTAAGGTTATCGATCATGATATGACTTAGTGGGCGGAGTTGCGGCGGAATGATATTCTACAGTGAGTCTGTGGGTGTCTTGAACCCTTGTGAATTAGGGGTTCTGGATAGACAGGCTTTGCAGAAATTGACCGGCTGTGCCAGCCGAAGTGCAGAAGGTGAGATTGGAAACCCGTCGCATGCAATGCATCGGAGTTTTTTGACAATCCGGAAGGTATAGGTTTGCGATGCGCGATGCTACTCTGTAGAGATAACCAAACTACCTTAGTAGAGAGGGAATGTCGATCTCATCTTTCACCGATAATCTCGCAGCCCAGTACAGTACGTACCAGAGTAAAATCTCACTGACAGGGGTTCAGCCCCAATGTCTCGCATTCAGAGACCAGTCACAAACTCACCGGAGATATTGATCATTACAGATCTATGTTTATATATAATAGTATTTAATTAGAGACGTGCGCATGACCTTCCAGGACCAGGTAATTAATATTGCTGCAGCCTGAATCTCAAGGCTGGACGCGATGAATTATCCCTCCTCTCACATGCATGAACTTCAATGCAGGGGATTCTTCAACAATCAGCAATCAACTGGTAATAAACCACACTAGCCATGCAAGCATAATCACAATAACAAGCCACTTACTTACCACTGAACCCTTCCTACATCACCCCCAACTCCAGGGATGGAAGAAAAAAAGAGTCACTACCCTACACCAACCCCTGCCCCCGCATTCGGTTGACCTGGGGGCGGGGGAATCGCGGGGATGGCAAAATGAAAATGGTAACACAAGGAAAAAATGAGCCAAGAATGGGTTGGTCAGTCAGGTGACTAGGCAAGAAAGAGGCGTGGTCACATTCACCCCCATAATCTCGAATTGGGAGGGTAATTTGGCCTGAAGGCTTTGAGTTTGAATACCGCTTCAATTGTGAGTCTGTCGGCTGTGGCCGATACAGCGACGCGTAGAAGCGTTCTTGCAGTCTTTGAGAGTCATCCAGAGATCCGCTGAATCATCAGAAACGCTTCTTGCCGAGGCACGACGCCAGGTCACGAGCCGCGATGGCTTCATCACCCCCGCGCCAGAAACGCCGCAAGGCTTCGTGCAAAGAGTTTCAGTGCACCCACGAAGGTTGCGGGAGGACATATTCCCGAGCCGAGCATCTTCAACGGCATCAACTCAATCGTTAGTTGCATCCAATTGGATCAATCATCCCCCACTGACGCCGTTATAGACTCCCCCAAAGAGATCTACTACTGTGACTATCCGGATTGCTCATTTACTTTCGTTAGGAAAGATCTCTATGCGCGTCATAAATTGAGGCATGAGAGACAGGTGCAGCAATATGGAAATGGTCGGCTTTCTCAGAGGCCTCAGAAGGAGTTTTCCAAATTACCGAGGCAGCGGAGTGAGAGGTACTCGTTCAGTGAGGATGGCTCAGCGTGGAGTGATACTCAAGATGAAGCGAGAGAGACACCAGCGAAAGAACGACAGCCTTCAGCAATTCGGGTGTCCATGGATGCATCGGCAATTGGCTCCAACAATTCCAAACAGTTCGGGGTCGATGGAGGACTATCTCGACAAGACTCTGGCCAGCGAAATGACCTAGCAAGCGCAAGTGGCTACTATGCCGATCAACGACAACTCGAAGGTCACGAATCTTCACCGGAAAAACAGACCATAAGCACTTTGCCGTCGTTCCGGATCGATCAGATGCCTCCTGCTAATATGTCTATGCCTCTGGCAAGTCCTGAATTGACTACTCGCCCGGAACGCGCTCGCACACAATCCTATGCCATGCCTAATGGATTATCAACCACCAATGAACAAATCATGGAAGAGCAGCATTTCGGGCTCTCGCCATCTAGCACAGATGAATTCACGACATGGCTCTTCACTGGCCAAGGGCTAGGCTCAAACTACAACCATTTC
Source organism: Fusarium gaditjirri (assembly GCA_013266175.1). Classification (NCBI taxonomy): domain Eukaryota; kingdom Fungi; phylum Ascomycota; class Sordariomycetes; order Hypocreales; family Nectriaceae; genus Fusarium; species Fusarium gaditjirri. The sequence goes on along the minus strand of JABFAI010000084.1, from coordinate 31,894 downwards.
ATACCAGGAAACTTCGGCACGGCAGGATACTCGAACAACTTTGGTCAACTATGTACAGATTACACGGACCAGCCGGGATTCATGGGTGGTTCTTATGTCGAACCTATCAACAGCCTCTGGTTCCAATCAGAACCGATGGCGATGGCTACACCAATGGCCGATGAATCGCAATTTGGAAAAACTGGTCTTTCAGAGCACAAGAGGCAGTCATTACTTCACTACATGATGCAACGATTCAACGAGATCAGTCTACATGGAAGCAGGTCGGCAGCAGATATCAAAGATGAGATTTTTGGCAGCGATACTGATGCTGAGAATCATGTTCTCAGCCACGTCAACGTGGAACGTTATCTCAACTCATACTGGGACAACTTCCACGACCAACTACCCATCCTTCATCGCCCAACGTTCATCCCGGAAACCGCCAATGACTTCTTGTTGTTGGCTGTTCTTATCATGGGAGCCTCGATGCTGAACAAGAAGGGTGCATCTGAAGATTCCGTGGACAAAATTTCAAAGTTCACCACCTTTGTCTCCTGGAACCTCCGTTGGCAGGTCTTCATGCATGCGGACTCTCACCCACCTGCCAAACTCTGGGTCATCCAGACACTCTTACTTCTGGAGGTTTACGAGAAGATGAACGCAACTCGAGTTCTCCATGAACGTGCTCATATTTACTTCCCCACGACCTTATCGCTGATGCGTAGAGGAAGTGCTTTGACAGGAAAACAGTCTTCTTATGCCTCCCGGGTTCCTACTCCAATGGGCAGTCCTAAGATAGGATCTTCGAGACTATTCCTTGGACCGAATAAACCAGGATTCAACTCGTCACCTGAAAAATGGTGGGATCATTGGATTGCTCAAGAAGCCACGCGTCGAGCTGCCCTTGCTGCGTTTATCATTGATGCTACCCATGCCGCTCTTTTTGGCCATACACCGACGCTGGTGATCCATGAGATCAAGCTCCCTCTTCCTTGCGACAACACTTTATGGTCCTCAGACTCACCATCAGAAATCGGCTGTGTTGAGTCAAGTCTGCACGCAAACGGCGTCACACCTATCACTTTCCTTGACGGGTTACAACGCACGCTCAACGGACAAAGAGTAAGAACAAGCCCGTTTGGAAGAATTGCACTTCTTGCAGCACTTCTATCCGTGACATGGCAAATGCATCAAAGAGATTTGGACCGCTCAACGCTTGGGACCGACACCATACCTGGCGTCCAAGAGCGATGGCGTCCTAAGCTACTCAGAGCATTCGACTGGTGGAAGAAGGACTACGATGACGGTGTTGCTCACATCAAGCACGCTGCCTTTGATTGGCAGAGACTAGGCTTGAGCAGCAGAGGCGGAAGTGATGATGGCGATGCCATGGAGACACTTGGTACAGTGCTTTATCATCTGGGTCATATTACCGTTTACATCAGTATGCCAGAGCTTTGTATCTTCGCAGGTGTTCCTCAGATCCTTGGACGCACTGTATCTTCTGTGGACTGGAGAAGAACTGAGGCTAAGATCAAGGAATGGGTTGCCTCGCCTGGAGCTATTGGTGGAGTGTATCACGCGCTTCAGCTCATTCGGCTTACTCTTCTCCAAGAAGCGCCTAGGAGAGGCGTAACGAAGGATGCCAGCGGTATGCCATCTGCATTTTCCCCATCTACGTATCCCAAGTACGATGCTGGGAGCGATAAGTTGCTAGTCAGGGCCTGGGCATTGTACTATGCATCTCTCGTTTTGTGGGCATATGGGTATGTTCAGGATGGAAACATCGAGCCGTTCCCAGATCATCTACAATATCCCTCCAGCAGCTATGGTGTACCGACGATGGCCACCCAGGCTAGTGTTCATTCATCCTCTGCTCAAGGCACCATCAACACTCCTCAAGGATCTCACCCTGAGCAGACACCCATGTTATCGAATATGGACTACGAGGCGTTGAAGCGTGATCGCCACGAGGATCTCCGAACATATCTCCAAATCATGATCCCGCCCACCATCGACTCTATTAAAGCCTTCCACTTGCACCAAAATCAAGCTGGCGTAGTGGGAAACAGGAATAAGATCATTGGGCTGTTGAGCGTTGTCGACGATGCGTTGACCAACACGCGTTGGGAGCTTTTGTCCGAAGCGAGGAATAGGCTGAAAATGGCGGCGTCTATGATGCAACAGCCCCGTGAACCAAGGATGTGAGAGAGGCTGGATTGTGATAATTCAAAAAATCGCCTGATGAGTTTGGATATCTTTAGGATTTGTTCAGTATTAATATGTAGCGATTCGGCGGCAGCCATTGATTTTAGTATATTCACATCTAGTCTTATCCTGGCATATAGTTCATCTCGAAGTTTACATGAGCGAAAAGTATCTCGAAAACATCTAAATTTAATTATATCTCATAACATAACACTTCAGCAATGATAAAACTGATGGGGTATTTCGCCATGTCGGAAGCACCTCCGATGCCTCGGTCATATTGTCCGATGTCGGTCCCAGCTCTGCCTCACTCAACGCCTTTGAAGACCGTTGACTCACGACTTAGACTACCTAAGTCGAACATATTGGTCACAATGAGGATCAAATCATTTAGATAGTTTACACGTTAATATTGAACCTCATCTTTTCACAAGTTTCCAGTTGAGTTCTCGTGTCGATATGGTAGTTGCTACATCCGACTCATAAAGGTACTCAGAAAACTTTGCAGAAATCCTTATACGGTGACCATCGGCCTGGAAGCCGTGCTCCTGCACAACCCCCCAGCTTATCTTCTCTAGTGGACCACCATTGTCATCCCAAGCCGGAAGCTGGCCCGACTCCATGGGGAATATGGAGTTTGGTGCCTCACGTGATCGGATCATCGTGTGGAGAAGTTTTGCCATCAAAGTCCGGAACCATCCCGAGAGAATAACAACGCTCAAAGTCCCCGCGTCCTCGGAGTTTCAGCCCATTCAGTCCCAGACTCTCGGTCGAGTCTTCCATAAGCCTCTTATCTCTAGAGTCAGATCATCTCGTTTCTAGAACCTCTCAATGACCCCCGTGGCCGACGATTCAACTGCCTCGATGGCTCGGAAGCGCCCGGCGCCCTCCGATGGGGGAAAAGATGCACGCAAAGCATCATTGGCGTATGTTGATATCTTGTTCCCCACTATTTTTCTTTTGCTCTGGCGACTTACAGCTTCGTAGGTGTCTTACATGTAGGAAGAAAAAGGTTCGTTGTTCGGGGACTACTCCTTGTCAGTACTGCACCAAGCGTGGGCTGGACTGCAGGGTTCCTGAGCATGGACATAAGCGCATGTATATGGCCAAGTAAGTTCTTTCGTAACCCAATTAGGACTTATAATTAATGCTTGTCACTTGTTAGTCGTATAGAAGAACTTGAGAGCAAGCTAGCAAGATATGAGAGAGATGGCTACGATGGACTGCCTTCAACTCTGCCTCCTAGGACATCTGGTATACTTCTACTTTCCTCCTTCATGGTTCGACTTATACTAATGAGTCACAGAACCTCCAGTCTCTGCCACACTGAACGGCCAAAGGAGAGACTCCAATTCTAACCCACAAACATCTCACTCCTCCCCTCAAGACCCTCTCCATGTTAGATCGAGATCCTCAAGCTTCATACGTCCTTCTACAAGTTTCTCCGCACCTTTAGCTCAACATAAGTATCCTCCTTATGATGGGCCCCAGCCATCTCCAGCTGCAAGTAAGTTGAATTCTTTTCCAAGCCTTCCAATATCATGCTTATAATTTAGCTATCCTTGCTGGCTCTTCCCTCAGCTCTAGTCATACCTTTGGCTCCCGAGTCCAAGATTTACTCGGCTCATCTCGCCCCGAGTCAGAGCCAACTTCAAAACCTTGGATCAGCCCTGAAGCAAACTTACGGCATGAGGTTATCAGCCATCCATGGCGTCTCTCCAGCAGTGACTTTCCCAAGTTGCCCCCAAGAGATGAGGCTCAACGGTTGTTGGATACAGCTCTTTTTTACATCGGCCAGTCGCAGCATCACATTGATGCTCGAGAATTTTCTGATAAGATGTGGGCTTTCTACCAGAACCGCGATGATCCTGCCCAGATGGAGTCTCTTTGGGTTCTTGAGATGATTCTTATGATTGCCATTGGAACTCTGTTCGATGCCAATCCTGAGGGAAATGACGACTTTTCTGGGGTCAGACTCTTTGAGTATGCTCATAGAAATGTTCCGACGTTGTCGGACTTGCGATTCAACGGAAAGCTTGGTATTGAGATTTTCGCTCTCTTTGCCATCTATCTCGGTAACATGAATCGTAAGGAGGAAGCATATCTCTATGTGAGTTGTCTCATGGGTAATTCTGGAACAATGGCTGACTTTACCTCTAGATTAGCACCGCCATGCGATTGGCAATCTCACAGAAGTATCATAGAGTATGTGGAACAAGGCACTTGATGCAGTCTGAGAGAGTCCATATGAATCGTCTCTGGTGGACTATTTACATGCAAGAAAGGTAAGCAAATAGTAACTTAAATCTCTGGAATTGTGGCTAATAGATACACACAATTAGGCGTTTGGCTGCGGCGACAGGCAATCCTCCGAGTATCGGTGATGAGGCAATCAACATCCCTTTTCCCACTGATTCGCCCGGTTTCCCTCCTGTTGGTCCGATGTGCACAAACATCAGGATCGCCCGAGCCACGGGGCGTATCTTGGCTGGTAATGCTATATAGATTTATAAAAGCTTGTTGCGTTATAACTGACACTTCAGTAGTGCTCTATAATCCCGAAGACGAGTCAGAATCTACTTTTATTCCTCACGTCCAAGATATAGTCAAATCTCTATATCAGATCTCCCAAGAAATCCCTTCAGATGCAGTTACAGATGTGTATAACCTGGGCCGGGACCAGTCTTTGAGAACGACTGCTTCTTTGCATCTGATGCTCTTCCAGGTATGCAAGTTAGTGGGGAGAAGAGGATAACTATACTAACTATGGCATAGGCAACCATTCTTACAATTCGACCACTTATGCTACATGCCGCGAAACTCATTCTCAGCGGTAATGGTCTCACAGGAGAGCAGTTGCATGCATCACCGCTAGGCAGACTATCGAGGACATGTGCTGAAGCTGCAAGACGACAACTTAAGGTGGTTGCAACACTGAGAAAACGCAATATGATTGGTAATTTAACACTCAAAATTTTATATTCTTTGCTAACACATCTCCAGCAATCTTTGGCTTTTACGATTTTGAGGCCTCCTTCTCAGCTGCGTTCATCATGATTCTCGCTGCGGTTCTAGATTCAGTCTGCGAAGAGAGTATGAGAATCAACCCCAAGCCCGGCTTGACTCAGGCATTGGAAGAAATACAACATCTTGCTGACCATGGAAACACGTATGCTCGTGAGAGATTGCAAGAGGTCAAGAGACTATGGAAAGTAATGGCACAAAAGATCGAATCACTACAGGTGGTCAACGTATCTCCTCAAGGCCCACCTGGCGAGGGCCAGACGACCAACGGTATCACACAAACCAACGGAGCAACCCCCTCTGGTTTTGGCGACCTACACCGAGGCGAGCTCATCCCAGGCGACCAAAGTCAAACATCGCCCGAAGATTTCATGCTTCTCGATACAGACTTGTGGGACAACTTCTCAAACCTTTGGGTTCCTATGCCTGAAGTTGTAGAGGGGGGCTCACAGCAGGAGATGATGATGGGAGATATCCCGCACGACGACTTTTATAAGCATTGCTATTCTATGTATAATAACCCGGACTGGGAACTTACGGGTGAGGATGTTGGGGACTTTGCTGAGCTTGGAAGACATATTCAGGATTCATGATGGGAGTTTTGGGAAAGAAAAGTTTGATTGGGCATTCAACTACCCTGATACTCGTTTTTGTTGTCGGTTGTTGGTGGGAAATATTGCTCAACCACGAATGCGTATAAGCCTGGATAAAATGAGATTAATTGTTCGCGGCATTCCAGGCAATGGAAGTCTTTACAAATTCAGGATGTTTTAGAGTAGTTGTGAATAACTTGTGATGCTTTAGGATGCCTCGGGATAAATTCTCTCACCAGCTTGTTTTCGCCTCCTGATTTGGAGTCTTCCTTAGCTGTGGAGGCTGATTAGTTGACTCGGAGCATCTTTCCAGCGAAGCCACATTGCTTAGCGCTCTTCGGATGAATTCATTGGCGCAAAAGTGACATCAAGTAACGTTGATTAACGCTGTTGGAGTGACATTAGTCACTGAAAAAGTGCGCTAAGCCCTGTAGATCTCCAGAGATCCCTGGCTTTCGCGTCCTTGCCAACGGAAAACTTGGCAAAGACCGGAGGCTTTCTCTGCAGGATTCAATTCGGAGGACAAGATGCGGACTTTGCTAGGATAGTAACCATTGGGTTCACCATATGCGGACTTTGGCCTAGTGTGGTACATTGATCAGCATCCCAGGTGTTGGCAAGATATAAGACGGCTGAAGCGCCAGCTTAGACTCCATCACCACAACCACTTTCAATCTCACTGCTTCTGCACTCGCGATAAACAAACACCAATTACCCAAGCATAAAAAATGTTAAAGACTCTCGCTGTTATCGGCGCCACTGGCAAGCAAGGCGGTGCTGTCATAAACTTCGTTCTCAACGACCCAGAGCTGTCAAAGCAATACAAGATCCGCGCCATCACCCGCGATGTCAACTCTGAGAACTCCAAAAAGCTCAAAGAGCGCGATGTTGAAGTCGCGCAGGGAGACTTAGCTGACCCTGCCTCTATCAAGTCTGCCCTGAAGGGAGCCCACACTCTCTTCTTCATGACGACTCCTGTTTGGACTGCCACCGATCTGAAACCCGAGTTTGAGGTCATCAAGAAGACGGCCGATGCAGCTGTTGAAGCTGGTATTGAGTACATTATCTTTAGCAGTCTTCCTAGCACCACAGATGTTTCCGGTGGGAAGTACACTGCCAACCATCCATTTGATGCTAAGGCTGAGGGCGAGAAGTACATCCGCACACTTCCCGTCAAGAGCGCCTTTGTCCGCCTTGGCTTCTTCCTCGAAAATATCATCCAAGTTCCTCTCTGGGCTCCTCAGAAGGATGAGAATGGCAACTGGGTCGTCTCTCTCCCTTTCACTCCCGAGACTCGTATCCCGTGGATCGACAACGGCAGTAACTGCGGAAGTTTCGTCGGCGCAATTCTAGCCGAGCCTGAGAAGTATGAAGGTGTAGGCTTTGATGCAGCTGCTGGGTTCTACAGCCTGGAGGAGCTTGTCGCTATTGAGAGTAAGGTTACTGGCGAGGAGATCACTTACAAGCAAATATCCTCTGAAGAATTTGCTGAAAAACTACCTATTTTGAAGGATGTCTATGTGCAAGCCTTTAAAGCTGGCCAGGAATTTGGCTACTATGGTGCTGATGGAGAGAAGTCAGTTGCTTGGGCTTCTGAGAGGGCGAGAGGCAAGCTTGTCACTCCTGAAGAGTTCTTCAAGGCGAACCCTCTTAAGCTCCATTGATGAGGGATGTAAGACGTCTTTGTATGTACATGTCGTGGTTGTGACAAAGAGTTTGATCAAGAATGAAGATGAGACAGCTGATCTGATATGTAGCAAAGCGGGTTGTCAATGGAGGCTATCTGTGACAACCTTTTGTCTTGTGAAAAGATCGCTGATTTTGTTCCCGCCTGTCCCGACTATGGAGTCATATGAAAATTTCTGTAATGCCTAGGGCAGGAAACTTAGGACTAAACTGTAGACTGAGTAGAAAAGCTGAGATAATATCAGGATATCCTAGGATAGTTTATGATAGACTTTGTATGCTTTTATTCTCTGACCCCTATCGAAGTCTTATTCCTTCGATCCGGATCTCGATGATAGCATGCCCCGAAAGTTCCTTGGCATCCCTGAATACGTACTCAATGGGTGTAACATATCTCCATCTCTTGTCGTAGGAGCGGTGGACTTTATGTCCTCTCGTAGACAAGCCGATGATACTCCCCCCCATTGTCAAAAACAACAGAACCAGAGTCATCATGGCACAGAACTCGACTTTCCTCTTCTTCTCTTCTGAAATTGAACATCTTTCCATCTACCTCCTCGGCTGTTTACTTCATACTTGATGAAGGTCGATGAGGTTCAACCATTGAGTCTAATCCGAGGTATGACCAACCGCAATATACACTGTAATGGGGTTTTGTGGCTGGTAGAGCAGACAGGCCATAGTGAAGAAGGCCGATGACTGTCACGCGATCACGTGTCACTTCCTTTTCTTGAAGCCTTCGGTGAACAGTCGACTGGACGTTTGGCCAGGAGCTGAAGAGTATCGGCTCATCTTGGGGAGCGATGAATTCGTAGCAAACTATTTTGAGTAGCTCGGGTGAAATGACCTCGACGAACAAGTCGTGGTGATCAGCTACGGATAGGACAATGGCTCTGAGTGCTGCTCTCCAGGCTGGCTGCTTGTCGCGAGACCATAGGCCCCCCTTGGCCGCAGCGCACGCCACAAAAGAGAAAGGCGCGAGACAGGTATTGCGAAACCGCCAACGACCGACATATCTTCTGGCGAATCTGATCCTCACGTTGATGTTGCCACTGGCAGATGGAGCAGCCTGGCCTTGGCTTCGGCCTTTAACGCCATTGGACTTTTAAAACCGTGACTTGCCCCAAGACCTCGAGCGTTGCTCCAGTCAAATCATTGACAGAGCCCAGGAGGTCGTCGGGGATCCCGGTACTGGTATTTTAGAAGAGGATGACACCGACTGGCTATGCAAGGGCTCCCATACAATGAAGGAACGGCAGTGCCGAGACTATCACTGTCGGTTCACACCCCATGGTCTCGATCTACTTGAAACGCTAACTTGAAAACCCTCAGAGTATGGATTAAGATTGACAAATTGATGTGCTGTTGTTGGCATTGAGGTCAGTGATTCTTGTTCCAGTGTGATGAGAAGTGAAGAAAAGAGGAGAGGAGAGGAAAGAAAGAAGGAGACAGAGACAGATGTGTGACGAGAGACTAGATTTTATACTGCAGTAATTGGTCTAGAATCGTGGTATAATGTTAAACTGCGAGTTAATTAGGTATGCTATTTGTCGTCGAGAGCTGTGGCTGACAGCTTCATATCACCACATCAAACTTAGTTGCTTCCGAAGATGGCGCGACGACTTCCAAGCGAGTAACGTCCTTCTCGATGGCTCAGATGAGATTGCTGCCCTTATTCGCTGGGAGTGTACATACTATGGACCTACCAAGTTCATCCTTGACTATCTCAACCGGTACCCGAAACTTGGGGTAGTATTGATGCTGGCCAGCCTCAGTAAGTGCCTGCATAGGTAGGTATCTACTTAGGTATTGCCGGGAGTCCATCTCTCTACTCATCCTAAACGCCATAGCTAAGGTAGCTTACTAGCAGCTACATGAGGTATCTGCCTCCAACTGAATCTGGCATCTTGGCATAGATCGACTGCTTTCACCCGGCATTATTGTCCACTGAAGCATCCGGACGATAGGTGACTAATCAATGTCCCCGCGTCTTGCTCATCCAAGCTCCTCCGACCTTCAAGTCAGTCGACTGTTCATGCCCAACTAGCCATTGTCACTCGCCCTTCTGGAGAAGACTGGATCTGGTGCTTCCTTTGCCTAAACTCTTTAACTGAAACTTTCTGGTGATCTCTCATCGCTTTCCCTTCGCTTGACTTGCTGTCATGGTATTCTACGACGGCCAAGAAGAACTCGACAACCTTGTCTGGGATAAGAATGACGAGGATTCTGAGGCAGCGCAGAATCGACTGAGACTAAAAGCCTTCTGCCGTCAAGTGGAAGACTTTGTCCAAGATCGATTTGGTAAACCAGCCTCACTCATTTCGCCCTTGATCTTTGGGGGCTTCAACGTTCTTTACCGAGTGCAAGTGGAAGAAATGTCACCGGATGTCATGGTTCGACTGCCATGCCCAAGCCTCGTTCAGTTCCCCGGTGAGAAGACAATGTATGAAGCAGCGACAGCTCGTCTCGTGGCACAAGAGACCAAGTTGCCGGTCCCGCACCATTTGCACTTCAGCCAAGACTCGGTGTTGGGTCCCTTTATTATAATGGAGCGACGAGAGAATAGTGGAAGCATATCCGCCAGGCTAACACGGCCAAATAAAGACATGCCAGTGCCTCACGCCCTAGACCCAAATGTATCTGAGTCTCTCTTGCGTGCTATCTGGCAAAGAGTAGCACATTGCTTGTTGGTAATGTCCCAATTAGCTTTTCCAAGGATTGGATCTCTGCTCCAAACTCATGCTCATATCTATGAAGTTGCTGGTCGTCCACTGTCTCATAATATGACCGACATGGTTCGTCTGGCAAACATAACTCGATGCATCTTGCCTCCAGAGAGCCAGACTTACGCAGTTGCGGATGAGTGGTACACTGCCTTGGCGGAGATGCATATGGCACAGCTCGTATGTCTGCATAACGACCTCGTTACTTCTGAAGACGACTGCCGGAACAAATATGTGTCGCGTCAAATATTTCGCCGACTGGCCAGACATGGCCAATTGTCGAGCTTTGGGTTTGCTGAAGATACTTGGTCATCGCAGTCATCTCGCATTTTGCCAGAAACACTAGCACCGTGCCCTTCAAACTCCGACTCTTTCCGGCTATGGGGTGATGACTTTCGCGCAGGCAACATCCTGCTTGATGAGTCGGATCAGATAGCTGCTCTAATTGACTGGGAGTATACTTATGCTGGGCCAACGCAATTTATTCTTGACCCGCCATGGTGGTTGCTACTGGAGACCGCAGAAATGTGGTTACCAGATCTCGAGGACTGGAGGCAGACCTACGAGTCTCGCTTAGGTATTTGGCTTTCAGCTATGGAGAAAGCCGAAGCCAGTGTGGGCGCACCGGCCTGTAATACTTTGCCGGTTCCTTTATCCAGGTATATGCGCGAAAGTTGGCAAACCGGCCGCTTCTTTCTAAGCTATGCGGCTCGTAAGAGCTGGGCATTTGACGCTATGTACTGGAACTTTTTAGATGAGAGGTTCTTTGGTGACCGAGATCCTGGTGTGGTGAAAGACGATCTTTGGAAGACACGGATTGACCTGTTGAGTGATGTGGAGAGGGCTGCCATGGAACCCTTCGTACAGAGGAAGATGGCTGAGCGCAAGGAGAGGCGTATCGTCGAATGGGATGAGACTGAGGCACAGAAGCGTTTTTCTGAGCTCCTTTTCAACTAGTTGACAGATACTACAAGTCCGGGAAGCTCACTGTTGGTCAAAGAAACATCCTCCGGGTGCCAGAAGGCTTAAGACTCCATGGGGAAAGAGAATAAAAGCATAACAAGTCTATTATAAACTACCCTAAGATATCCTCATATTATATAAGCTTTCTACCTATATAGTCTAGGGCTTGCATTTCAAATTTCCTGCCCTTGGCTATGCGTGCATTCGGGTATGCACTATATGCTAACATGCCCAGTTAATTAATATAAAGACCATATTCCTGTCTCTCACTGGGCCGAGCTGACGACCTCAGCGCCAGCCGTCCTTCCATACACAACACACTCCAGTAAAGAAGAGCCTCCCAGGCGATTGTCTCCATGAATGCCACCAGTGATCTCACCAGCAGCAAAGAGGCCGGGGATAGGCACGAGCTTATCGTCATTCTTCGTCAATACGCGGGCCTTGTGATCAATGGCGACTCCTCCCATGGTGAAATGTGTGATAGGCGTTACTCGGCCGATATAAATATCCTCATCGCGATTCTCCTCTCCGGCCTTGAGTGTCCAGCGTCCCCGCTGCTTACGGCCAAACTCATCGTCTGTGCCCTCGGCGACAGCCTTGGCATATTTATCCACAGCAGCAATCTGAGCAGGCTTGAGGTCGCGCACCTTGATTTTCTTGAGAAGACCTTTCCACTCATAGAAGCCTATATGGTTAGCCGATGCAGCAGAGGCACCAGGGTCGAGAAGAATAGTAATATCCCATTGCTTGATGACACTGTCGCCATCAGTGGCAGTTGGAAGCTTCATGATAGCGTTGCTGACATGCTCACGAGTATCCATCTCGTTAACAAAGCGAGAACCCTCAGGTGAAAGAAGGATACCTCCTTCACCACGGAGCATCTCAGCCGCGAGAAACTTGAGCATGGAGTTGGGCGTCGCAGGATCAACGAAGCCTGTTGGGTGAATTTGCACGCTGTCCATATCTAATAGCTCAGCTCCCACAGCGGTGAGAATATCGTGAGACCCCGGCCTCTCCTCGTTAGTCGAAGGGATACCCTTGAGGTCAGGGCGATAACGTGCCAGAAGGCCTGTGGCATCTCCAGCGAAACCACCACTGGCGAACAAGACTGATCCCTCAAGGTTGTGCTTCTTCCCTTCAAATTCGTATTCGACACCTTTGACGGTGTTTCCCTCCTTAAGTAGTGCCTTGACTTCAGCAAGGTTCGTAATAGAGAACTTCTCATTCTCCTTGAGTTTGTTGAGTAAAGCGATGATGATGGCGGCCCCGGGCGGTGTCTTTCCAGCGCCGCGGTGAGTGCGAGCAACGCTGTGGCCACCGAGGGGTGCCACGACGCTGAGATCTACACCGATCTCATCAACTAGCCAGTTGACTGCGGCTGCTGACTCGGTGGTGAGTTTTGTAACGAGAGCCTCGCGATCGACAGGAGGTTGTGTGAGATGGAACCGTGACCCAGCCGATCTGACAGAGTCGCTGTAGAAAAGTGTGTCGCTCTCCACGCCAGCAGCGCGCTGATACTTGGTGCCGGCACCGTTGATACCAGACGAAGCCTTGATGCTGTTACCGCCAGGCTTGGGGGCGCGATCAAGAAGATGAACCGATGGAGCCCCGCGTTGAAGAGCCTCATACGATGCTGATAAACCGGCGAGGCCGGAGCCGACGACGACGACGGGACGCGTGGACATGGTGTTTGAGAAAACAGAAGTTACAGTCGAAGGTTTAATGATGTTTCCGTAGAGCATAGCAGTAAGAGCAACTGCGAAGCCAATGCATGAAAGGAACAAGATCTGCGGCCTGCTCATGGTCCAGCGAAGGATGCGAGGCATTAGGTTATATTATTGCGGGGGCGGCACTCATGGGCGGCATCGGCGATTTATACAGTACAGTGAGTTGGCAGTAGTTTCAAATGAATGGCTGTGGTTGCACAGCGTGAGGTGTTGGATCATGGTGGACTGTTGTGGTCGTGGCTCACGGCCCATCAGGTGATTCTGTTGCATCGTACGATGCGTGAGAATGTAGCTTCTCCGGTCTAGAAGGGAAAAGGGGTTTGGAGATTTTACGACGCATGATGTAGTCGCAATATGCCTAAGATCTCGGCAGACGTGAATAAGTTTAGAGATTGGCAGATTCAAGATTGATAAGTGCTTTTGTCGGTCGTGGTACCGATCGGTCGGTGCCGGTTTTCCGGAGCTGGGCGGCCCCACCTTCGGGATGGCGGGATCATGAAACACCGATGCAATGGCAATAAGATACTTCCCCATCAACAAGATCATTACAAAGAAAGCATATCGGTCTATGATCAGTCTCAAATGAGTACAGTACCCACTTGCACCTTGTGGCTATCATCAAGTGGCGTGAGCTCGGCATTGGCGTCAACACCAGCATCGGCCTGCACGATGAACCTGCAGGAACCATGATCCATATGACGATTGAGACGATGATCAAGATTCTAGTGCGCCTCATAAGGCATAGTCGGTAATTTCGCAACTTTTAACAGAAGCTGGCACAGGCGTCTGTTCGCTTCACTACCTGCATTGATCTCAGAATACAGAATATCGTAGCGCTGGTGAATCGATTATAGGTGCAATCAATTAACTTTGAGACATTGAACATGAGGTTCCTCATTTTCCCATATGTACAGTACCAATCTTACTATGTCACATGCTAGCCACCATCTAATGAGTCGCGATGCTTCAGCGGCGGTTGTAAATACAAAAGCCAACGATCGCTGGCCGGTACAGCGAATAACCTTCTAAAACTCCTTCAATGCAGCGGACTTAAACCACCTGTTCGCCGAAATTGGGAACGTATACACCCTATTTTATTAGAATCCAAGTCGTAACGCGTGAAATGCAAAATATTCAAAGCACAACTATGCACGTCTAAGCAAGGTTTTGCTCGTCCTTGTGGTGACGGTGTGCCCGACCCTCATCGGACCAGGGGAAGTGGATGACAGGAACCTGGAAGAAGGAGTTGCTGATGACTTGTTAGTGATGTACACTTTTATACAGCGAGGTGATGAAACATACCTGCTGTCTTGGAGACCAGCGAGGGCATTGTACCAAGCCATGAATGCAGCCAAGAATCCAAAGAATCCAGCCGCCTTCTGGAGAGCAAGCTGAGCGCCGTGGTTGCCCAAGTCGTGAGCGTAGTTCTCGCATGCAAGCAGGAGAAAGCAGATGTCAAGGAAGAAGAAGAGGGAGAAGAAGGCGAGAGTGGACTTGAGGGTGCAGATGAGAAGAAGCGTTGTGAAGATCCACCAGCCAGTCAGGAAGAAGCCCATGACGGAGCCAGTATCGCCCTCGTAAGGACCATCGGCGCCGAGGACGTTCCATGTTGGTGTTAGAAGAAGACCGTAGGCGATCCAGAAGCCTCCGTATGATGATAGGGCGGTAGCACCGAATGTGTTTCCAACAGCCATTTCCCTAGGCAAATGTTAGGTTAGAGATATAAGTTTAGTATCAAGTACAACATACCACATGCCAGCGCAAAGCTGAACAAGGCCACCATAGCCAAAGGCCACAGGAATAGCAATAGCTGGTGAAGATTCACCACGGACGTGCATGTTGATACATGATAGGACAAAGGTTGTGAGAGCGAAAGCGCATAGTCCTAGAGGGGCTGGGTTGGCGAACTTGCGGTGCTCGACAGGCTTCCAGAGACCTGGTTGCAGGGCACCACCGAAAGCGGGATGGATGTTGGAGGGATGGGCATAGAGATGAGGATGAGCTTGTTGATGGGCAGCAGTTGTCTGACGCTCCAGAGTCTTGTCAGAGTCATGAGGAGAGTCGTTGGAGAATTGTTGTTGGTATTCGGGCATTGGTTGAGCCATTGTGATGCGTGTTGATGTGGACTACTGAAGTCCAAGTGATGTTCTATAAGTGATGTATGTATCGACGTCTATAAATGACCAAGCGTGAGATGAATAGCAAGAAAAACAACGAGATCGAAAGTGGCAACGGGAGACAAGACAGATTTATAAAGCAGAGCTAGACTAGTAGGCCAGGGCAGAAACTCAACACGGGAATTGAAGAGAGATATCAAATTAGGTTCTGGAGACGGAGGAACAGGGCACGCAGAGAACGTGGTATGGAGTGATATGGGTACGTAGGTGGAGTGACGGTGGAGGTGGAGGTGGAGTGCCCCGACGACGAGGGCGTGGAGAAAGAAAATGCCTGACCAGGGTCGGTTTTTTGGGGTCGAAAGGGTCTAGAATGGGGGTGCGAGATCAACAACAGCGGCAGATTTGGGGGGCATCAGATGTATCAATTGGGCAAAAGATGGCCATCGTGTTCAATTGTGTTGCTGCAGATAGACAATGAATGCTTGAGCAGAATATCTCTATCATCGTGGTGGTGACTGGAGTCCATGACTGACGGTGACATGGCAAGGCACAACGGCCCGGATTGTCCATCTCATGACCTCTTCCTCTCCTGACAACAAAAACATATATTTCCGGTAAAATAAGATCAAAACCACAAACAAAGGAGACCTGCCCCTCTGGCTCTTCCAATTGGCTCCCCCTACCAACAAAGGACCCTCATCAACTTCAAAACCATACAAACCCAAACCCAAACCCAAACCCAAACCCAAACCCCAACAATCCGGAGAACAACACAACCCGCGGGGAACACAATCACATTGTGGGGAAGACATGAGGAGAAAACTGAATGATCTACTCGCACGGCCAAAGAGTTTTCGGAAAGAAGCCGTCGGGCTTTGACTTCCAGACGTTTCAGCCAGCGTGTGAACAAGCGCGTATTACGGATCACATAGCATGATATGCAGCATGTTGGCCCTAGCAGATGGTACATCTGAGATCCGGTGGTGCTGGGGTTATCTCTCGACTTTGCGGAGAAGATTGTTTGTGAGAGAAATACACTTGACTAAAGATTGCAGGTAAACGAGTGTTCGGGAGTTGAGGTCGGCATAGATTTGAGGGAGATCGTGTGAATAGATTTGAAGCTGAAGATCATCAGTCGATCAATCATCAAGATCGTAAACTCTCTGACTTGAGCTATACACGATTACATGCCATTTCACCTTGTCTCAAATGCCAGTGCCCAATAGCTAACTTAACTTTAACCTCGATACGTTGACAGCCTTTGCGAAGTTTGTTACGGACAAACATTGAGATGAGTCTTCACTGCAAACCGCCCCTTGGTAGCCGGAGACTCCCCTCCGCAACTCATGCATCCTAAAACCCCAATCTTATAGAATCAATGTCAATATTGGAGTAAAAACCCAAAGCTCTTTACGCTCAAAAGTCAGGGCGATCAACCAAGTCGCTTCACGGTCAAAACGTGGAGAGCCACACAGAATGCCCACCTAGCGCCCACCTAGCAGTGGTGATCCGCCTTACAAATCAGTAAAGATCTCTCTAACAGGTCCATATTTTCCAAAAGATTAGCATTTTCGAGCACGTGGTGATTTTGCTAAAGAATTTAGTTGATAGACCATGATGCAAAGCCTTGTTCAAGTGGGAGGGTCGGCAATGTTGATGGTTAGTGGCAGGGAGCACACACATCACACACACACACAACCAAGGAGGCTGATGTTTTTTTCCTCCGACGGCTGCGTCCGAGATGCAACAAAGGAAAAAAGCCAAGGGCGTGCGTGAGATATGAGGGGGTACGCTCGGTAAGAATTGGAGAAATCTAGCAGGGGTGTGAGTTGATCGAGTTGGTGCACGCCCATGACAGCATCATCAACTTAGACTCAAGGAAATCTTCAGCCAGAAAAAGAGAAGAACATCACCAAAAAGTCTGGAGATTTAAACTTGAATTAAACAATCCGGGGCAGACTCTGGGGTCCAAGATCCCGATTTATTTCCCCAGAATCCGTCGAGATAAACAATGAGGAGAGAACCTCTGGACGATGGCCGAAGGTGGGCCTGAGCAGCATCACTTTCGTCACTGATTTCGCGAAAGAGAGGCAAAAGACCCGTTTTATCTGACGCCGACTTATCCGATGATATACAACATGTAGAGCACGGTGCAGTCCTCGGTTATGCAGAGGGACGCTCGTTTGGAGGGTGATCATTATGCAGTTGTGCAGCTGGAGAGAGAGCGTTGGCTCGAATGAACAAGAGCCAACAGTGAGAACTACGATCATGAAATCACTGTGAGGGAAACGGTTACAGCAGCGGTTCGTTATGACAACTGCCAAGTCTAAACGTGGTCTCCAAAAAGGGCCTGAGCGAGAAAGCGGTAGGGTTCTCCTCAGCCAATTTGGAGAAGAGACATCAGGCGGGAATAGCGAGCAAATGAGCCAAGACCCGATGCATCATGTAAAGGCCTCCCTCCTCTCGCCCTACTCCAACTCAGTTCAACTACCAGACCCCAACCACAAACTCATTTGCATGGCTTACACACACAGCAGAATGAATGCACCCCCAATCCTAAGAAAGGGCGCACATCGCCAAGCTAAATAACGTCGGCAGTCGCCTCTCAAGGGCTCAGCTCATCCTGTCATGAAAGAACACAACATTCTCAACCAAAACATGAGAGACGCTCAAGAAAAGGGCCGTTTACTCGGTACTCTCTGAGTCTAATCCCTCAGAGGGGAATGTCTGGTTAATGAGGAAAATTAGCTAGCACTTTATCCTCGGTTGTCAGTCGGCTACAAGACGGATACTGTTATCACATCGAATGATCGATGCGCCCAAATTAGAATCCATTGTGTTTTTGAGCCTCCTGTTTTTTTGTTCAGGGGTACTGATAGCGCTTCCGCATGTTGCAGGGTTTGGCTTGGGCGGCTCTTTTGGAGTAACCGAAGTGACGTTCGGTTACTGTGCGACTGAGAAAAAGAGAGAGAGAGAGAGTTTGACACTGATGCTGGGTATTATGAGTCGTGATATGCCGGCATATTCCCTTTGTGAAGAATTTATGACTCGGTTTACGCCTCTTTCTGCAGCAAAAGAGAGACCTTCAGGCAGTTTTTCCAGAAGCAATTGGGTCAGGGATCTTCCTGGTGAGTGGCGTCCTCCACTTCAGGGGATGGAGCGTGGTGCAGGAACTGAAAGCGATGACGCCACGGCTACTGTAGGTACTCCAACTATTTACCTAAGTACCTACCTATTCATCCAGCTTTACTCCTAAAAAGTGTAACAGTTTTCTCTATCCCCATATCATCGATACATTTACCACCAGCCTCATCCTGATCTTTTATTTTATGTAGACGATCACTTCATCTCGCTTTGTCTTCACCGCAGAATCATCACCGATCAAGAATGGAGAAAAAGAAACAGTCTCCAATATTTGGCCCCCCCCCATCATAACCTGAGGGGTTCCACTGTCATCCTTGATCGTATGAGTGAGGACCCGCTCTCTGATATCTCACCCACTGCCTCTGCCTCGTCTCGCCACCTCCAAATTCCGCCTGCGGAAATATCATCTTTCTCGCTCTGTCCGAGACACCGAAGCATCTTTGTTGCCCTGAAAGGTCACCACTGACAAATACAGATTGCGGATCCGAAATGCAAATCCAAAATAAAGACTCTGCTACAAAACACCAGATCAAGAAAACACAGAGACAAACACAACCAGTCAACTATTTCCGCCTCACCCTTCTCCAACACCAAAAACCCTGGCTCTCATCACTCATCAATCTCTGGCACAAACACGCACAGGCCACATTTACGCCAGCCAAGACTTCTAGAGCCGCGAGAGGCCAAGCTAGCTAGACAAGGATCTGATCTGCCGCCGCCCATCAAAAGGATATTGAACGGCAACTATGGCCAGTCATGGTTTGTTACAGACACATCTTTTCTCTCCAGCGCATATCGGATTTAAACATCCGTGTCCAATCTGAGGGTCGCAAGCATCATTGCCCTCCTGAATGAGACGCTGAGTGTTGGTGATCATTGGTGCTAAATATCCCTCTGTGTTTCCACTGTAACTGCTACCCCTGCGGCTTGAACGCCAGGCAGATATTCTCTGAATGGATACTTGTGCAAACGATTTGTCGTAGGTTATCCTCGGCTGTGTGATACTCCACGATGGAGAATGACTCGAGAAGAAAGAGTTTTCACTCTCTTTTAAGCAACTTCCCTTCCTCCGGATGGTAGTTGGTGATGTTTTGTTGAGCATTTCGCCCTCACGATGCAATGTAACTCGTAGGCATGGATCAGTCCATTTATTGTCTAGTCAGAATAACCTCGGCTCTGTTTCCCCTGAAATCACCTCTATAAAGTCGGTAAAAGATGCCTCTATCAAAGCGATAGGAGGTTGTCCGGGAGGCTCGGGCAAGATCAATCTAGCAAGCGCGAGGACCAGCAAAGAAACCTCTTCGCCAGCTCCTTGATGGCGTTGCATAAGTGTTGTTCTATAAATGGGGAGGTACTGTGTTGAGTTCGGCCTCACAATAAAGAGCGTAACCCCCCATTCGATGTTCAACAGAGAACACATCACCCACACATATTTCTTTGAGCAGGTACCATCACCACAAAGTGCTATGAAAGACAGGACGATCCTCGATACTTTCAATCGGCAATCTCCTACCCTCTCAGATTTTGATGAGTCTCTGTGTGCCGTAGCCCAAAGCTTTGTCTGGTGTTGAGGGAAAGGTGTCGCTTCACATGGGAATATTTCATCTAGCACAGGCTTGAAGCGTATAGTTTAAGAAAGCCATGGGTGTTCCGAAGACTCGTCAAATCACACACTCTTTACAGGATTACGACCAAGTCAGAAATATGGTGGTATGCTGCATCTCTCGCAGGGGGGAGTTCTCCCATTTTATGATAGACTTCAAAGACTACGCATATACTACTAAAGACGGCTTAAAGAATAAAGCATTAGTCTATTCAACTCTGTGTAACTAATGATTGAAAGCAATACCATATGTAGACCATCGTAACTGAAGAGGTTGTCATGCCCAAGTACCCTTATGACACTCCCAACGCTTCACAGCATTGCCGTCTTGATCTACAAACTGGGGAACCCCGGAGTCTGAGGATTGACCTCTGCTTTTAATAAAGCAATAGGCACTTCGGTTCCGCAATCACACCACTCTTTCGATAGCTGGGTTTCATCCCCATATACAAGCACAGACGGGCCCATGAGGGTATCCCCACAGACATTCCCCAGACTGAATCTCAAGACATGTTTTCAGGAGATCTAGATCTTATCTCTCGTTTTAAAGGTTGCCGCTATATCTGAGCTCCACTGAGGGGGCAAATTTACTGCGTGGTCGGGGTGCCTATTAAGTGCGAGCAATGTATGAGCTGTCATCCGACTCTAAGTGAGACCAGAAGACAGAACGCAAACACCATGTGTAATATAGTTTTGGATATAACAATTATTACATTCTTATTTAAGCATGTTTGCATATCACAGTTTTCTACTCTAATAATGATCCAAGTGAGCAAGGTACATAAGTCTAGGTGCTTTTGAATAGAGCTTTATTAGCATAGAGGAAAACCCTTACCTTTCGATTTCATTTCAATCAAATTTATTGTCAACGTTTTCACTCCCATTATACCACCTCGTTATCAGTAAGAGGGAGTGGACTTTCACGTCTCATCCCAATGTCATAGCGTGGCACCAGAAGACTTGTCATCACTTACCTTGACTTCGAGCAACCTATTCTGCTATGACGAACAGTGGGAAATCGGGCAGTGGTCGAAGCGCACGTCGTGGTCTTTCCACCTCCATGCATCCTGAGATCCACGGCGGTTCATCGCCTTTGATTCGAGCCTCCTCAGCGCTTTTAACGTGAGACCACACAGCTTCGGGATCACCCGCTCGCGCTTTGATGCCAGCTTCACTTTCCAGTTCAACATCGGCCTTCCATGCGGTGGCCAATGCCACAAGCCTGAGGATTTCAAGAGGATAGTAGACTAGGAAAAATACTGAAAGAGTCGTGGAAACTATCGTGCCAAAGCCGTAGTCGCCAGCATAGAAACGCCTGATTATCTGCCCGCCCACAACCGTCTGTAAGATGACAAAGAAATATCCAAATATAAACCAAGCAATCCATTCGTCTTTGCCAAGATGGATAGTGAAGTGTACGAGAAGAACAAAGAGAATCTCGTAGATCAGAGTAAAGGACGCAAAACTACTAAGATGAGTTAGTAAAAAGGCATAGGGGTACTGATTGCGCTCTCTCAGACAGATCATTACACGGCTGAGGCGCCAAAGATTCCGAGTCATCTGAAGATACTCACTGAGGAACTCGGCAATAGATTGTCGTTCAACTTGAACTGTGGCGTCCGGTGTGTCTTGAAAAACAACCAGACAGGGCACTTCATGGCTACCCTCTTGGAGGAAGTACCGGTTGAAGAACAGATACTCATCTGCTTTGTGAACACCACGCCGTCGGTTTAAGCACGGTTCAGCCTCGAACTGCTGCTTGAATCTCAACTGAGCAGTCAACTTGGTGCGGAACAAAACTGGCGAGCCCGAGAAAAGTATAGAGGAGTCGAGTGCATTGAGGGCTCTGTTCTTCTCCGCCAGGAGACAATAGTAGCAGGAAAAGACGCATGTCCAAAACGAGCCCCAGATCCCATCTCGCTTGCGTGCCATCATGGGAACTGTGACGCAGCCAACACGTGGATTTGCAAAGGGGGTCAGTGCCGACTTGAGAAAGCCCTGCGGCCAATGAACTCTCTGATCAGTCAGGACCGTCAGCGGAGTGCTCACAGAGGCCAAAGCATGAGCGATCTCACGACGTCTATTCGGTTCGTTCACAGCACCAACACTAATCTGCGTAGCAGAGTACGCGAACCTCAGCCCTACCAACTTAGCGTCAACTATGTGCTGAGCCTTTCTGTCGCTAGTAGTGATGAAGAGGTGCTCAGGCTTGTTTTTGAGAATACTTCGAACATAGTCCAAGAGTTTCGGGTCTCTTGGGTCACGAATTGTCAAGATGACAGAAATTTCTTTCGGGGAAATTGGGCGTCCATCGAAGTTCTGATACTTCCAGCAGCCGTATTGTAGTATAGCGAATCCGGCGATGCGGATGAATATGATGATACTCAGAACAACGACAGAGACGATGGCCGCTGGACTGGCGGCTTTGAGGCTGAGTGCCATTTTGATCGGCGCAGGTTGTTTTTTTCTCTTTTTGGAACTGATTTAGTAGCTGGGCTCGATCAAAGAATCCCCGCTGGATGAAAGGGTGACAGAGAAACTAGGAGTTAGGTTCGTTTCAAAGCGTGGCGAGGCCATGGGTCATTTATATCTTCCAATCTCATCGTTGGCAACAAGACCTTGCCCTGTGTTAGACATTTGTTCTGAGTTGAAACAGGCACATGTGCAACTATGTTCCGTTCACTTGTGTTTGCACATCTTGTTCTCAACAACGGTCGAAAGTCGTGTTCATGGGGAACCCTAAGTTGCTGGCTTTGGAGATTGCTTCTGCTGATGGAACTTGAACAAGTAATTGAGCTGAGGCCAAGCTGGGAGGTTCTGTTGTAACTGCCCCGTTCATTGGCATTTTTAATAATTTTTGGTATACTCAGTACATTGAACGGGGGAAAAAAAGGGGTAAATCCAAGAACATTGAATCTTTGGTTATAAATGCAGAGTGGTATAGGTTAGGGAGGATGAGGTATCACGAAGGCTCGAAAAAGGAAAGATGCTCCACCCTTATAGTCGAGGAAAATGCTGGAAGAGTTGTCTTTGCTTTATGATGAGTATTCGATCTATCCATAAGATTGGGCCTGAATCTTCAAAAAGTTATCCTAAGCTTCTGATAACAACCTTGTAGCCAAAGGACCTGCCTGGCTCCGAAGGTATTTTCTCTTTTTTTCCCCCATTGAATCCGTTAGCTCAACTAACTGACTTGTACATCAGAACATCAAGCTGAATAACAAATACACGCCCTTCCCACGACACGGTGTTATTCCCGCTGAATAGGCGGTTGAGGGGCAGTTCCGTAAACCTCGGCATATTAGACCAACAGCGCTGAAGCTTGGCGCCTTTTTGACACATATTATGACAAACCATGTAGCATTTATAAGCGGAAAAGACGACATTGCTATTCACCGACATGAAATGCCGGGCCTTTGTGTCAACTAATGTATCTGCATTACCCACGAGGAGAGCAACAAGAAAGGAAAAGGAGGGCGGAAGTGGGAGTGAATGCGGGTAATAGCCGATCAGATCGGCTAAGATTGGGTTGGATACTTCAAGCTCACCTCCGCTCTATCCCCAGGCCCCTGGGTCTTTTTGCTATGGCCGTCTATTGCCCGTATACGGAAGCCAAATGGAGACTCGTCTGTGTGCAATGAGTAGACAAAGTCATTGCATCTTGGCCCTGTTCATCCAATTACAAGATTAGCACAAGAGACCCTAGCGAGACATCATAAAGAGATGGCTTACGCCCCGCTTGGAAATACGCCGCTAGCCGAAGCCAAGATGCATCAAAACCGGACTCGTCTTATCCCCGGGCCATTTCCGGTTGTCGGAGGCGCCCTAGAGGTCCCTCTAAGTCTAAGCCGGGGTCATAAGAAGCACTTGATCCCCTTTTGTCCAGTTTTTTTTTTACCAAAATCATGACTCCTCCATCTTCTCCATTTCGTCTTTCCTCCCAATTGCCCTGAACATGGGAGACAACGACGAGAAAAAGACCTCCCGGTCCCCGGAGCCGGAGCCGGAGACGGGGTCGGCTCGGAGGAGTCTGGACACCACCACTACCGAAGAAGGCGATGTCATCACTCCAGCCCCGGAAGTCCAACGGCAGATTTCGAGCCAGGAGAAGGATAATGGTGATATGTTTCCCCCGAGAACGGACGCACCGCCTCCACCACCCAATGGAGGTTACGGATGGGTTTGCTGTGCCTGTGTTGCGACTATCAACGCTCATACATGGGGCCTCAACTCGAGTTATGGAGTCTTTCTCGCCCACTTCATCGCAAACAACACCTTCCCGGGAGCAACATCACTTCACTACGCCTTTGTCGGATCGTTGAGTATTGCTTGTGCCATGCTTGTCTCGCCCCTTGCTACACTCTGCGTCCGCGAATTCGGCACAAAACCTACTCTCTTCGGTGGCATTGTCTTGGAAACTGCTAGTCTGATATGCGCTAGCTTTGCGACCAAGATATATCAACTCTTCCTCACACAGGGTGTTCTCTTTGGCCTAGGAATGGGCTGCCTCTTCGTTCCCAGCGTCGGCATCGTTCCTCAATGGTTCACAACTCGTCGATCTCTCGCAAACGGTATCAGTGCAGCTGGTTCGGGTCTCGGTGGTTTGCTATACTCCTTGGCAGCCGGAGCTATCATCCGGAACATCAGTCTCGCATGGGCGTACAGGATACTCGGAATTATTGTCTTCGTCGTCAATATAATCTGCACTATCCTAGTCAAGGATCGTAATAAGATCATCGGCTCTCGCCAAGCACCCTTCGACCTTGGACTCTTCAAACGTGCTGAGTTCATTCTGCTTCTCGGCTATGGATGGTTCAGCATGCTAGGATATGTGGTTCTCATCTTCAGTCTGGCAAACTATGCCAACTTCATTGGTCTCGATGCCTCTCAAGCAGCTATGGTCAGTGCCATCTTCAATCTGGGACAGGCTGCTGGTCGTCCTTTCATCGGGTACTTCAGTGATCGCACAGGGCGAATCAACATGGCCTGCGGGACAACTTGGCTAGCTGCAATTCTCGTCTTTGCTATCTGGATCAACGCCAAATCCTATGGGCTTCTTCTCTTCTTCACCATCGTGGGAGGTGGCATGGCCGGAACCTACTGGGCAACAGTGGCTCCAGTCACAGCCGAGGTTGTCGGTCTTGCTGATGTTCCTGCTGCCCTCAACTTAAACTGGATCATCCTCAGCTTGCCTTGCACGTTCAGCACACCCATTGCTCTGCAGATTGTCGCCGGCACCGGAAAGTACATCGGAGCGCAGATCTTTGTTGGAGTCATGTACCTCGCCGGAGGCTTGTGTCTCTTCTTCCTTCGCGGCTGGAAGATTGGTGAACTCGCCGAGATTTCTCGTGCTACGAATCACGATCCCGAGGAAATCCATCGGGTTAGATCTCATGCGAGCGGTGCTATCAGTATCAAGAGCAGGCGAGTTGGTCGGAAGAAGATGATAGCTGAATGCTATAAACCCAGCAAGGTTTAGAGATTTGTGCTTGGGCAGAAGTAAAATGTCTCTTTTTAATATCTATTTGCAAGAGTGTATACGGCGCTTAGGATAACGTTGGCATTGAGTTAATGATTAAATACTGTTAAATGTTAGCATCTGTTACCACGAACGGCTCAAGCCATTAAGTACATAATAACAATAAGAGGAACGCATTGACATAGAACCGCTTAAGTCAACTACCTAGTTATCATAGGCCCAGAGATCCAATTACACTTTGACTGTCGATCGGTAACATACGATAGCAAGGTGCCTGGGCTTGGTTAACTTGAGCCTCACAAGTTCACTTGCTAGTATTGACAATGGAGGATTTGAAGTGACTACACAGAGCCTATAGTGAACTTACCCTGCCATGTGCCACTGCTGCATGCTTCAAAGCTCCCACCTCGAGTCTCGTGTCTTGAACATCTCTTATCAGAGTCGCCCAATGTAACTCATTAAAGATACACTGGAGCCCGGATATACCTTAACCGCAATTAACTATTAATCCCGAAACTCTACTTGAGTCATATGTTCTCAGCCAGTGTAACACGAGGCCTTATTCTATTGGCATTCCAGGTTCCCTTGCTTTCACCTATCATCATCAACACTGTCCAAGTTTCGCCCCCAACCCCATTCACTGACGTCAAAATGGCACTAATAATGAATAACCCGGCTAAAAGTGAACTTATCACGTTTCTGGGCAAATGGAACTTCTTATTGGTACCTTAGCCGGTGTTGGGTTGCATCCTTCGCGGTAACTCCGAGCCTTGAGGGTCAGTCGACCGCAGAGCCGCATCGGAATAAAGTTCGAGCATCGAGCCCGTTTTGGAGCTCAGAAACAGGTGTAAGTCATCTACCAATATTTACAATAAATTCAAATCGCATGTGGGTAACCAAGAAACTTTCTTTTAATGGACTCATACTGACAGTAGGGTTAGGTAGCCCAATATGGCTCCTGAACCAGTCACTTATTACTGGAAATGTGTAAGTCACAATCTCAATATTACGAGTTGTCCTGCTTAAGTCTAACATGTCGTTCTTAGTGTAGCTGCCTTCAAATCTGGGATTGGGCAGTACATCGCATTTGCACGAGCTGTCACCATGTTCGATGCACCGATTGCACCGTTACTACGCAGTAGTGAGTATGATAACTATTGGTAATATTTAATATTGACTTGAACAAGCACTGGAAGCAAAACTGCCAAACCTGATCAAGATACGATTTGATATGCTTGGAAGTATCGGAGACGAGGACGGTTGAGACGGAAGGCAGGTGATTGAACAATTTGACAATCAGTAATCTCGCGAGAATGATATATGTTATATTTTTGTTGACTCAAGGAGAGGCTTTCCTGCTGCTTAGTTGGGCTTTATGTCTCGTCTATGATTTAGGATGGAATTTAAGATATAAGTCAGAATCACATCAACCTCTCTCCCAGGAGTATTATCTGAGGCATGAACTCCACAATGCACTCGCCGTAAATCTCTTTCTCCCTTCACATAAACTGTCTCCCGAAACGGCTTATAACAACAGCACACACTTGATGACCCACCGGCGCTTCATTTAAATAAACCAAAAGGTGGGTTGTTATCGCTGAGACTTGGAGTTCATATTTGCGGACTTTTATGTATTTGCGAACGTTGACTGACCACCTGAGGGATAGATCACAGCTACCGACCGTTCAGACCAGAGAAGGCATAAATCTCGACCGGAGAATCACCATGAATGAGCCCTGACGGCACAGTTCCTAACTGAAGCGTAAGTCTTGACAATCTTCAGTATATGAAGCAGGCGCTGACGTATTTGTGTAGCCACCTCGTGAGAGGCTCAAGACAGTTCGCGAAGACTTTGATAAAGAAAATACCATTCAATCAGAGTGGGCGTCAAGGTGGACATCCATCCTCATGCCAATCATGTCACTGAAGCCGACTCACTATTTACTCACCCCGAGACCACTGAGCAACACGATACGAAGTTGGGCAAACAGAATCAGATGCGAACCAAACCGTTGAGCCTCATCTTCGACTGCCTCCGGATTTCAGAGAAACTGTGCGCCGTTGCGCGATCCGTAAAGAATGCGTTGATATGGAGGCGGACTCAAATCATCGATTGATTAACGTTGTTCCGGAAGACAGAACCGTGGTTTCCCTTCAGGACTGAACCAAGCTAGAACAACTCTCGACAAGGACTATTTGACCAAGGCATGTGGAATGGTAACATTTAAATTCAACTCGAGCGGCAATTTGAGCTTTTCCACACGCACTTGCAGTGGCTTTACGCCCCGAGCCCATGCGAAGATTCTTTGTGTTCGAGAGTGCTTCTTTTCCCGAGGCACTAGTTCTCAATAGATGCAACAGGATAGATCATGCACATGGAGACTACACAAACACGCATGATCACGTTGAAGAATGGGTGGAAGTTGTGCTCAATGTTTTAACTGACATGGGAATTGAGCTACATTTCTGCCGTCCCTGGAGAAACTTTGGTTACTCTCATGTTACGGCCCCCCTACGAGACACTGGGTATGATCGGTCGGTCACTTGGGATGAGATAAACTAGCTTCAAGTGCCAGACCAATTCGGCAGCTTTCTTGTGGAAATGACAGCCAGGCCCGTTACTAGAGAACAACAAGACGACACGAATCTCCAGTTTCAGTCTAATGAGTCCAAAGACTGCTTGGACTCTGGTCCATTACGGCACTGAGGCCATTTTACCACAAGCTTTTGATCCGACGGGCAAGGAGAAGATCTCATGGGGGGCAGCGCAAAATACCAGCGATGAGATATGAAACCGCAACATTGCAATACTTTCAGGGGAGCAAGAAAGAAAGGGTGCCAAGATGAACGGGTTTAAAGGTCTACTAAGATATACTAAGCTTACCTAAGTCTCTTCATCACTTAAGAAAAACGCCCTAAGCAATTTATTGCCTGGAGATGACTTAAATGCATATGTTACATGATGTCTACGAAAAAAAGCGATTCAGTGACAAGCCAAACACATAGTGATGATAATCGTTGTAGTTACTGACCATAAGCTTAGGGGCAAACATGAAATATCTAGTGTATGCACATCCAATTCTGGCTGATTTAATCTTCAATTGTTTACTTAGAACAGGGAAGCCCATCACTTTACCAACTCTTTGTTCATCCCGTAATTGGCCGCCGTGTAAGTGAGATCAAGGTAGGCACGTGATCTGGCGTCGCGAGCGGCTGAACGAAACGCGTCCCTGGCCCCCGCAACAATCGCGATTCCGACCTCACGTCATAACTCGCAGCTTCGCCAATACTTTCATGGAATCGTGAACGACCTCGCGTCGTACTTGGCGCCCGGAGATGTGGATCCTGGAGAATCCAGAGGCCTTTGATGGTAAGTTCTTTGACTTTCATCTGTCCATGTAGCTAATCATCCCTAGGCCGAAAGTTGTGGTTACGACCAGGGAAAACCTATCTATTTGGTCGAACAGCCGCAGAACGTAAGAGATAATATTCCTAAGTGAAAGAATTGATACTCATAAAATCTATAGCCGGCCAACTTGCGATATCACACAATACAATCTCGCGCAAACACTTGACCATCACCGTCAGCCCTGTTGAGAAAGGCCAGGCGCACAATCCAAGGAGTCGCTCTACGCTTACGATCGAAGATTTGGCGACAAAAATAGGAACGGTCGTCAATGGAGAAAAGATCAAAGGCAAGAGAAAGGTGATTGAAGGGGACAAGGCCGAGTTTACGATGGGAAAATGCCCAAACAGATTCAGGTGAGCCGTTTCATCCGATCTGGTGTTACGCCGCTTACACTTCACAGCATCTCCTGGGAGCCAGTGGTCTTCGCATTTTCTTTCACCGGCAAGGAACTACAGACAGACCCCCTAACTACGCTCCGAAAAAGATTCGAGCAGCTTGATATCAAGCTTATGACCGAATATGTTGATTCGACTACACATGTCATCTCAAAGAAGCGAAATACGGCCAAGGGGCTTCAAGCCTTGATCAACGGGAAACATATCGTAACGGAGACATTCCTCGATGCAGTGGCGGAAGCTGGGAACCTGGCGGATGGGGCGGAGGCCAATGAATTGAGCCCCCTGGAGCAGGACTTTGATCACAACTGGCCTGATGCTATGCAGCATTTACCTCCGAGGGGTGGCGAGCCTGTGCAACACCCTGACTCGACGTATGCCCCAGACGCAGGGAGACGCGAAATATTCGAAGGCTACAGCTTCATCTTCTACGACCCCGTACAGTACAACAACTTGCTGGCGCCTATTACGAGTGGCGGTGGCAAAGCATTGCTACGGAATGTTGTCCCCGAAGAAACTTCGGTCGATGACTTTGTTCAGTATGTCAAAAGTGTCGCTGGTGAAAAGGGCCTCGGTGCCTTTAACGATGGCAGCGAGGGCAAAGGTGTAGTAGTAGTACGCTTCGTTCCTTCGAAAGGCGGTTCAGTTGATTGGTATGTGGAATTTTTCAGGTCTGTATCTCTGAGACTGGACCATCGCCCCATTGAGCAGAGTGAGTTTTTGGAAGCAATTCTCATCAAAGACGCGAGCATTCTTCGACGCCCTCTCGAGCTCGAGTCTGCGAATAATACACAACACCAACACCAGACTCTTCAAGATCCTGAGGTAGCCAATGGGACACAGCACCCTGCCACACAGGCTGAAGAGTCACAGCTTGCTCCTAGACGTGGGCGGACGAGGAGAACTATCAAGAGACGCTTCGCAGGCTTCGGCGGCGACGATGACGTTGACATGGACGATATCCCTGCTGCAGAAGTGCTTGTACATCAACCCGCAACCCGTGCTGCGACTCAGAATGCAACGCAAGCACCAGCCGAGGAAGAGGGTTTATTCGTGTCACAGGAGCCAGATGCACCACCAGAAACACAACCATCCAGCAATGCCAGAGCTTCGCAACGGAAAAGACGAGGTTCACCATTGCCGCAAGAAGACCTCATGGATGGCATGACAACTGCAGCAGAGAGGTTCAAGCGTCAACGGATAGAGCGAGGCGAGGATTTGGAGGAGCCGGCTGAGCAGATGGAAGCTGAGACAGCCGAGAAGGTCCCAGAACCAAAGAAGATCAAGAAAGAGTTCGATATCTTGGCAATAGCTGCACAAAACAGAGAGCAGGAAGAAGCTCGTGCACGAGCTGAAAAGGAAGATTTGGCAAATTTGCCAGATGATGTTGATCTCGCTGAGATTCGCAGACTCAACATCGTAGAGGAGATCGAAGTACGACAACCAAGTTCTCTCCGTACTCGAGAACAAGATATTCGTGACGGCAGATGGGATCCCAAGTGGAATGGGATGAAGAACTTCAAGAGGTTCAGACAACGTGGAGAGGCGACAGGACGACAACCTGCAAGAACTATTGTGCCTCTAACACAAGTCAAGACGAAGGAATTTGGCGTCGGTGACGATTACTGGCTCGAGGATGAGGAAACGGAGCGCAGGAAGAGGAACTCAAGTCAGGCTCCTGGGACACAGTCACAACCATCTGCGCCCACAGCACCATCGGCTTCTTCCCGTGCCCAGAGAAGGGCATATGCCAATATCATTTCTGACAGCAGCGACGAGGAGAGCAATTCAGTATCACAACGATATTCGGCATTAGCGACTCGAACACGAGAGGCACAAGCCGCAGCGTCACAAACACAGTCGCAAGCTAAATCAAAGAGTCAAGCATCACACAATACTAGCCAGGGAAGTAAACGAGCTGCAGCAGAACCTGCTGCTGAACAGCAGCCTCCAAAGCGGAGCCGGCCAACGAGAAGAGCTGTGGAAGTCGCAGATAGTGACAGTGATGACGAGCTCAAGTTTCGATTTGGAAAGAGACGGTAAAGGCCGGTCTCTGTGGGGGTATCTTTCTAGCTAATGTACATCTAAGTGTTCGAGAAGAACATTTATGGCGCGAACAGTGTAGTCTAATACATGTAAAACATCGGTTCCATGTAACATGGATGCGCCAGCAGCCTTGCGTCTACGATCTATGTTGTCTCTTCAATGTCATGGTTCAGTCCATCTGGTCCATCTGACTCTCGGTGCCTTCAGACTCCTCGACAAGAAGGCCTACGAGACAGGCTGATAGCATAGTCTCGTAGTTCACCCAGGGATGAATCTCGCCAAACAACTTGGTGCCGTCGCGTCCTGCACCCCGCATCAACTCAGGAACACCGCCAGGATGAAAGTCGGCATATGGTGTGACATTGTATACCTTGCCGTTCAGGGCCATCCAAGCATCTTTGCCCTTGCGACCTGTCATGCGCTTCAACATAGACGGCGTCACGCGCAGGTATGGTGTTTGAGGCTCGACACCACGGAGGTCGGCATTAGGTCCAGATATGCGAGCCCAGTCGAGAGGAGAGTGTCCTGGCGTGAGGAGGACCTTGCGATTGGGCTTGATGGGTTTAGATGAGTGTGTAGGTGGAGGTGCCAGGCCACCTGATGACGGAGGACCTCGGTTCGGTAGGGGGCCACGAGCTCGTTGCGGTGAGTTCACGGCGGGGAACTGAGAGAGTGATGGCAGGCGACCAGCAGGTGGGGCAGCTGAGAACTTGGGAGGAGGTAGACGGCCCGGAGCTGGAGGCGGAGGCATCATGGAGGTTGGATTCGGGGAGAGAGCGGGGCCTGGGGCTGTGG